>JASDQU010013531.1:24484-35735 GCA_032191745.1 Picea mariana | reverse complement strand
TATCCATTTTCTAATGATGGTTACACATTATGACTCATTGGTTTGTTACGATGTACTTCTTCTTCATTTGAGTTAATTCATGGCCGATTTCTACTTTGCCTTTTTGTTCTTTTTCCAATTCCTTAATTCACCTTATCAATGCTTGTAACTCTTTGTTAACGATAATCTAACATACTTTATAGGATTGTTCTACCAAAATCAAACTTCACCTTTTAGGGTTACTCAGCTTGAATTTCTTTTAGGGTTACTCAGCTTGAATTTTGGAAAATACTCAGAGCTCAACTAACTTGGATCCCTACACAATTGTAGAGCCAACTTGCTTTGAGAGTCACCAATGTAGTACATTGTGTGGAACTTATCTCTTCTCCTCAAATCTAAAACATACAAGTTACAAGATAGGTACTGAAAATTTCAAATGCAATCCATAGTTTGATCTTTCACGCAAAGAGATCAAATAAACTTGCATTACATCACTAATACAAATGATACAAATTTCAATATCTTATCTTCTTAACTAGACCCTTCATGAATTCTAATTCATCAATATTCCCATTCTCAAACCCCTTTATCCTATATTCTTAGTGACTTAGATTTTTCTAAATCCCTAATATGAGTACATTACCAACAATGTGAATCTCAAATCTAAAACATATGAGTTACAAGATAGGTGATGAAAATCTCAAATGAAATCAATAGTTTGATCTCTCATGTAAACAACTGAAACAAACTTGCATTGCATTATTGATACAAATGATACAAATTCCAATGTCTTATTTGCTCAACTAGACTCTTCATCAATTATATTTCATTAATATTTTCATTCTTAGGCCCCTCTATTCTATAATCTTAGTGACTCAGATTTTTCTCAATCCTTGATATGAGTACGATACCAACAATGTGAATACTCACACACAAAATAACATTAACGAGAATAAGTATGCAATTATTAGAAGACATTCCATAATTGCACACATGATGTACATGCATTTGTATTACTATATAAAGAGTAAAAAAATATGGGAGGGTAATAAGGTTTGACCTTGTCTCCAGTAAAATACAATAAAGTGGGTGAGAAATCAATTTAGGTTGTCACCTAAAAGGGATAAGGATAAAGTACAAAATAGAAAAGTACAATATAATGCATGTCCAATAGATGAAGTCTCATCAATTCCTCCCCGTTGAGAGGAAATTTTCCTTGATTTCAATTGAAGATGGAGAAATTGTTAGCCAAATGTTCATTGGGACAACCACTTGGATTAAGTAGGAAAAATGCATTTGCAGCCCAGCAAGTAAGTGGTAATTTGACGATGCCTAATGGATATGGTGTGGACATCAAGAGTTGTATATTAAAGAAGGCAGAGATTAAAATATGGAATTGTGTCCATTGGACGTGTCACTAGAATAGAGACTTCCAGGTGAGGTGGCACATACAACTCAATTAGCTGAAATTCAACACATCATGGATGCCAAGTTGAGGTGGGAGTTCCAACTTGAAGGAATTAAGACCCATTTGTTGGATGATGGTGTAAAGACAATACAATTAAACTGATGTTGTTGATTTTTGAAGCACTGTTTATCCAAATGCAAACCAAATTTGTTCATCAACTTGAAAATTTGGAGCAATTTGATGTCAATCATAAAGTGCCTTATACTTGACCTATATTTGATTGAGGATGTCTTGAATCTTGTGGTGGTCTTATCCAAATTCAACACAAAAGAAGAAGCTTTATCTTGCTCCTTCTACTAGAGGGATGTGGATGGATCTAGAAGAGTAGCAAAATCCTTGCCATGGGAAAGAGGCTAAAACCCAAAACAAACCTCAAATGGGGAATGCCCAATAGAGATATGGGTGGCCTTATTGTAACTATGTTGCAATATATGGAGTTATTGTTCCCACTACTTATTTTTTTGATAATAGATATGGAGAGCATGAACCAAGATAAGATTAATTACCTTAATTTGGTCATGTATTTGGGGATGGAAAGAAGTAGAAAGGCATAGTAAATAGCCTAAGAGCTTCCATAAATATTTCCAAAAGTAACTGAGAAATCTAAAGTCACGGACATAAACAATGGTCAAAGGTAATGTATCCTTACATGATGAAAGAAGAGTTCGACAACTTAAGGTGCACAATAGTATTGTGGCAAAGGATGAAAAGTGTCATCTCTAAGATTCTACATGTTATCGCACAGTTTGTAGTTTGGGAAAAACCCAACCCAAGCCACAAGTGTGTGACACAACTAGGAACACCTATCGTTGTCACCTCAATAGATGTCACATGTAATGTTCCCAACCAAATCTGATGTAAAAATCAGATCTCAGTGGTTGAGGAATTTCGTCAAACACTTGGCATATAAGCTCCCAACTCCCTTGAAATCACTTCAACATTTGTTTTCCCAATTAAATCAAGTTTAAGGGATGAAGTTTATGTCAAACACATCACATGCAACACCTAAAACCGTTCCTAATGAGTGGTTGTTTTGAATTTGTGTTGGTTGTTATGTTATTTGCAGCGGCTAGTTGAGGTGTTTTGTCAAACACTTTGTGTGCAATGGTTGTACAATTCATTTAAGTGTATTTTCTGATCTATGTGGCCCATATTTCTTCATGTAATATATAAGAAAAACACATGCAATGATAAACAAAAAAACTAGAGGCCAATACCTATTAAAAACCGTAAGATAGTACCTCAAATCCTTGCTTTATTTAATATGCACTCGCTATCCAACACGCAGTAATTTCCAGGTCTAATCCAAGGAGTATAACAACTACAAAATGGGGTTGTAATGCCCTCAAAATGCAAGGAAATATCAAGAGTAATCCTCCTCAAGGATCCCTTAATGATGGCTTCCCAAAATGGATGATATCATTCTCCAAAATCAATTCTACCATACCAAGAAATGTGCCCTCATGGTGAAATTCGCCCTGTTGAAATATGCAAAGTAAAAGTTGATGTAAAACCTTCAGGAAATCGCTGCAACTTGTAGATATGATGATGACAAATATGCTGATAAATCATGGGATCTCAAACCCCCAATGTGCCCTCCTTCATGAAATTCGCCCAACCATCAAAATAAATAAATATGGAGGTTGTAAACCCCCCACAAGTTCCGAAAGGTTCTCCCTGATGATGGCCAAGAATCCTCAATCGAGATCTAGTCCAAACCCAACCTCCTAAGACCAAATCAAATCTCCCTTGGCTGAGTAGTGCACCCTCTCTGTAGAAAACCCTCTATGATGCGTCCTTCTTCACAAATTGATGGCTAAGGTAGTTCTAAACTAATGTAGAATGGAAAGGGAGGACTCCTTCACCTCCTTGGCCAAGATTGGATTAGGAAAGGTGGGATCTTTCACCACCAAGCTGATTTCTAGGGTTTGTTCAATCAAAACCCTCAAAACCCCCAAGTATCATGGGCTCTCTAGCAAGAAGCTAGACATCAAAATGATAATCAACATCATGAGAGAATAGAGGCCCCTATCTCTTTTTTATCCCCCTTGTTCACCTTTTCCCTCCAAGTGAATTTTACTTTATTTTTATTATTCTTTAATTAAATCACTTTATTAATTAATTGGCCTTTTTGCCTCTAAAAAGTGATTTATTTGTCCCTACGGCTTCTCCGGCCACTCAAATTCACTTCTCATCATCTAATCCTGTAGTTCTCTTCCTCCCGATTCCGATGAGCTATTACACTAAGAGGTTTCTCCAAGTATTATGCCCAAAATTACCTTCTTAGTGAAATTAATTAAAATATGACCCATAATAACTCAAAATTATGAAAATCATCGGTCCGAACTGGGCGCCCCCTATAGACATGAATCGCAACTATCTATTTTTATATGCATCTCTAGTTTGACGGAACCAAAGCCAAGTTGTGCGGAATGGATTCTGATGATGAAATATGATGAATGATGCAAGTTGGGCCCAACAAAATCCCTCAATATCCCATGAACTCATTGTCACCCCCATCTAGCTACTCTAGTAAGCATAACACTATGTAACATAATCATGTCCAAAAATGGGGACGTTACATCCCTCTGATTTTAGTGAAGGATAAATCCAACATAAGGGAGGCTTCCTGGGTGACCCTAGGGGGATTTGTATGGGAGAAGCAAAGAACTTGAAGAGTGCCCCTATAGTTAAAGGTTGAGTATGGGAATGAGGCTTTGAGAGAACGTATTATGAGATGATAAATGGTTTCCAAGGTTGTGTACTTGCAAAAAAATGTTAAACCTTCTTGGAACAAGACAATATATGATGATTAAAGCCTTAAAACCAATGAGGAATCATCAAGAAACCTTGTTGTCCCAAAATTGCAGCAGTATGGAAATATATATCAACAATAAAAAAAGTTATGGCAACTGCAAATTAAACCATCAAAATCAAGTGTATGATGTTGGAAAACAAAGCTAGCAATGAGAATACAATCTTCCAATAATTAAACCAAGACTTTGATAGCAAGAGAGGGTTGTTATTAAGTGTTATCAACAATGTTTTATAATATTCTTATGGCTATAACAAAATTTTTCTACAACAAGAAGTTCTAATCACTAAAATAAACAAGTAAGCCACCCAAACAATAGCTCTTCAACAATAGATTAATTATGACAACTTGCAAGTAAATTTCAATGGTAAAAAAGTTGTAAAAGAATTAGAGAGAGTAAGTTTTATGCAGCCCTAATCGATGTAGCTTAATGTTTGTTACAACAACTAAAACACTTGGAAAATCAAGACGCCCTCTAGGCACAAGATAGCTTATGAAATGTAAAATTTATTTCCAAAATTGAACAATTCAATATCCTTGAAAGCACGTTTACCAATGCAATAATATTCAATCTCTAATGCAAATATTAGTGTCTTATCTATTGGGTAAGGGATTCCTCTTGTTGTAGAGCTAGGGTTTATTACTCTTCTAGGGGTGTAAGCCTTTTTACTCCCTAGAGAAAACAAACCTTAGCAAGGTTACGCTACAAGGGTGTAAGCCTTTTTATTTCTTGTAGAAACCTTTTAAAATAACACTTTCAATGAAAAAAAAAGATAGATCCTTGATGGAAGGTGTATGCCTTTATACTCCTCCAAGGGTTTGACAAAATAATATTGAAATCAAGAAGAAACACATACAATTGCAGAAATTCCTTACCTAATCCAATAGATAGCATGAAAAACACTTACCTATTAAGATATTCCAACCAATTTCCAAGAAACAAGCATCCAAGAGAAGTCACTAGCCTTCTTTCAACCAATAGGCAAGTAAATCATCCATTTGCACAAGAGACAAGAGAAAGTGAATTTCCCAAATAAGGCGAAAATTTCAGCCTAGAGTTATGTAATTCTCAAGTGAGTTATGTCTAAAATGAAAGTGAGATGACCTCTATTTATATGAGGTCATCTAAAACTAATTTGTCCACATAAGAAAGTCAACAACAAATTAAAAGAGGGCCAACTCCTTTATTTTCCTTTACAATTTTCCAAAATTAAAATTACATAAAGTAAATCCCTTAGAAGGGTGACACTAGGCCCAAAAATTGAGACATTGAGCCTCTAGATGCAAGTCATTGGGCCTCCAAAGGCCATGTGTCCATCTCTCATGCTCTGGAGTATCATGCCATGCATATTCCTTCTTCAAACCACGTCACCTCTCTTCTGGAACCATCAAGCCCATTAAACCCTAGCCTCCACATGATGCCAAGGCTTAGAAGGTGACATCCTGGGCCTCCAAAGGCCAATGTCTAAGTGCAAGGTGCTATGATGCCATCACCTAGTGTTGCCAAGTGCCTCCAAAGGTAACATCCAACATCTCAATTTTACAATGGCTCAGGGGTCCTCTGCCCATTCTGTGGGCTATGTCATCCATCCTTGGGGTCTTTAACCCCTCATGAAGGTCAAAATGGTATAATTCCTTCATGGAAAAGCTTACACCTGGAAAGATCTTGCAAAGACAAATAAGTGTGCCCTCCAAGGATCCACAAGTCACAAGCATCATTCCAAGTAATCCATATTTAATAAAATAACCACCCGAACATGTGCATCAAATCCCCCCTTTTAAAACTAAACAAATGCTCAAAGACCTTATACAATTTGTCAAATTTAGGTATGGGAGGGTTGTCATGGTGCCCTATTGGGTATATCAATGCCCCAATTCAAGGAGTGTTTCCCAAGAAGACCCTCTCTAAGTCATGTAATGAGTATGAGGTGGATGTGGGTATGAATTTTGGGCATGAGGTTCTTGACATATCAAGGGCTCATATTGTCTCATTTATGGGTGCCTTTGTGGAGGGTGTGCTACATCCTTGTTTGCAATGCAATATTTTCCCAATCCCTTTATTGTTGTTAATTTATTATGGTCCAAAACATTGTTCTATGTGCAATGGAAAGTAAAGAGCACCACAATTATGCAATTTGGAGCTAGGAACCCATTGAGTGCCATGTTCAAGGGAAGTAAAATACACTGCAAATGCATTCCATCAACAAGCGAGACATTCATTAATTATGTGTTTTATTTTTTAAAAAGGTCCTTGATATTTATGGTGAAGTGTTTTCATTGCTCTCAAGACCTTAGGGCGAGAATCTAGAGGATAATTTATTTCCTTTATCTCTTGCTAGCTACAACACCTTTGGGCCTTTAGCCCCTTCTTCCCATGAAATGAGGTACAATCCTTTCTTGGGGTCTATGAGCCTGAAAACCCAAAATATGTGGAAATGAAAGGGAAGATGTGTGGAAAGTGAGAAGTATGTGTGGGAATGGTATGATGAACCTTCAAGGAGACCCCCTAGTAACAACCCTTTTCCCGAGGGTGACCCACTTACTAGGAAAACATGTCAACCGCCAAGGTGAAATGAGGAAAAAGTCATAATTTCCAAGAAAACATTCTCATAATCAAGAAAGGTCTCTTTGCAACATATTCAAATGCTTCAATTATTAAAATGACAATTACCATGAGACCGGACTTGTTACCTAATGAAGCAAGACATGTTGTCCTCTGTGGGCCAAACTGGTGTGGTGGACATTGTTGTTGTCAATCAATGGTGATGTGTGGTAAGAGGAGGGGCTCTATCCGCTCATCTAGCTTTGGCACTACATGTGTTCAACCTACGAGCCTCGAGACATCATCTCCTTAGTTAACCCTAGCATGGGGGGGTAACACTACAAATTTCTACAATGGTACAATCATGTTTGCGTTGGGTGGTAGGAAACCATTGACAAAATCCATGGAGATAGATTACTGATTTCTGGAGGGAATTGTGAAAGGATAATACAATGCAAGCATGTGGTTTCTAGGTTTTGTTTGACTATAATGTGAAAATATCTTGATGTATTCTTCCACTTGTTTCTGAATGGAAGGCCAAAATAAGTACATCTACAAGTGCAATAAATTTTTCTACACATCAAATCCCCATAAGATGAAGAATGTGCCTCCTTGACTATAAGAAGGCAAGTTGGACCAACTAGTATGAAAAATAGATTCAACTTGTATAGTAATCCATCTCTAATTGTATAGTCTAGAAATTTTGTTTGATTTACCATCGTGGGTTGTTGAAGAGAGCTTATGATAGGACCAAAGTAAGGGTGGCTGGAATACTAAAGTTTCCATTTGTGATATGTTGCACATATAACATCTAAGATAACAAGAGCCTTGGCAAGAGGTCTACTAAGTAGATCACCCACTTTATTTGAGCTACTTTTCTTATATTTAATGACTAATGGGACCACTGAATATAAGAAGCCCATTTTAAATGTATTTTCTCTTGAATTTTAGATTGGAAATTTAAAATTTGTAGGGATTGATGAGCAATGTGTAAGATAGTTTCCTTACCAAGGATATAGTGTTGTCATTGCTTGAGTGATTCAACCAATGCATAAAATTCCTTGTCATAGGTGTTGTAGTTGAGCTTTGTTTGGACAAGGTCTCTGAATGGCATGTTGATGGATGTATTCCATAATAAAGAATAATACCTATGGCATATTGTGAAGCGCCTATCTTGATCTCAAAACGCTGATGTAAATTGAGAAGAGAAAGAATTAGTGTAGAGAATAGAACATCTTTTAACTTTTGAAATGCTTGTTCTACTTTATAAGTCCAGTGAATAGTCTTATGATTGTTGGCTTGATTCAATGGGAAAGCAATTTGGGAGTAGTGACAATGAATTTCCAATATAAATTCATGCCTCCTAAGAAAATGCTTAGATTTATAGTGTTGGTAGGTGTGGGCCACTCCAAAATTTGAACTTTGGTTGGATTTGTGTGAACTCATGTCTCTCAAATAACAAAACCAAAGTATTGGATTAATGTTTGTCCAAAGAACGACTTCTTCATTTTGTCCTGCAATTTGTATTGGTGGATGAGCTCCATAATTGTTCAGACCTACTAGAATGATTGGACCAAGTTTTGTTGAAAACCAAAATGTCATCTAAGAAAGAAACAAAAAATGTATTGATATGTGGACAAAATACGCCATTAACAATCCAAATAAAGGTAGGAGGGGCATTGATGAGGCCAAAGGGCATAATTGACCAGTGATAGAGACCAAACTTGGTCTTGAAATTTGTCTTCCATACATCTATAGGTTCCATTTGAACTCAGTCATAGCCTGGAGTGAGATCTAGCTTGGTGAAGTACTTGGCCCCCTTAGCTAATCAAGAAGGCCATAAATTTGAGGCAGAGGTAGTGGTTCCCAACAATGTTCTTATTGAGGGCCCTTTAATTTGTGCAAAGTGTCAATTCTTGCTAATGTTTCTTGGGTATCACCAATGTGGGAGATCCACAAGGGGATGTACTAGGCCTAATTTTTCCATCCTCCAAAAGCTACACGAGGTGTGGTATGTAGGAAAGTTGGGCAGGGAAGAATTGGAAATGAGCTTAATGAAATGTTGTATAGTTCAAAGGGGAGGTAAACCCTTAGGTTCTTCAAAAGAATTTGTGTATGAGTCAATGATTCATTGTATATCAAAGGGAGATAACTTCCCTTTGTTGTATTCCTTGACTTGTGTGGACATTGCACAACAATAATAATTTGCTGAGATCAATCTATTTAATAGATGGTCTTCTAGAAAGTACACGAGCAAGAATAGAAAGAGAAGTGGATGTGAGTTTGTATGTCTTATTTTCCTTCTCTAGCCTACAGGTGTTGAAGTAGCCATCATATTGTGCATGCTTGGAAAAATGGTATGACCTACCTATAACAAAGTTAGAACAACTAAGAGAAGTGAGAAAACACACTCCATTGTGTCATGGAAGGGTCCAATAACAAAGGTGATGGAAAACTTACAAGTGACGAGGGTATATTTTCCAAACTCCTTGACCCATCCCCACCAATATGGATTGGATGAGGAATTGTTGTTATATTTAGGTTGATAACCAATTGTTGGGATACTACTTTCTTCTGGCTACGATTATCCACAACGATGGAGGACAATTAATCTTTGATATGTTTTTTTTAGTAAAAAAAGCTTCTTCATCATGATAGCTTGTGTAATTTGTGGCCATCCACACTAAATGCAAAGTTGTAGAGGTGTCATTGGTGACAATTGCATTTGTCTCTCTGAAAATATGTTTTTCAGTGAGAAGACACTTAGCTTTCTTAGTGATCTTTCCCTGGAGAAATTTGCACTCATCATTAGAATTCCCATACCTTCTGTGGTAGGAGCACCACCTCCTCTTTGTTTGTGTCCTAGTAGAAAGTGTTGTGCTAGGAGACCCCAAGTTTTGTCCCCTACTATTGGATTGACCCTTGGAAGTTGTAGGAGGTTGAGGAGAGAAAATCAACTTATTTTTATTGATAGGATTAGTTTTAGGTAGCTTAGCCTTTATTTTGGAAGCACGCTAGAATGTGTGCTCTATGGAAGTAATAGATAATATCTCTAGTTCCTTCCTTAAATGCAAACAATAACCCATAAATGAACTCAACATGAATAATGTCTTTGGAGTTTCTTACCTTGAGCTTGATGGAAATTTTGTTGAAAGTATCAATAAATTGTTGCATGGACTACCTCGAGAATTGTTGACGTTGTACCCACTTTGCTAGCAAAGCATCCTTATACTCTAATGGATATAACCTCTTACTAACATCCTTGAAGTTTTCCCAAACATCGATTTAAGGTTGGTTGTTGGTTGTTAAGTGTTGTGTAAAATCTTGGTCCTCTATGTGAACTTTAGTGACTAGGATCTTGTTGGCCTTTGTCAAATTCCACTTGCTTTTGAAAAAATCTCCCATATTACCTATCCAAGAATAAAGTTGTTCATCCTTGAGAATCCCATCAAATTTAAGTTTAGGCATTGACAATTTGGCATCTAACTTGAAGGTCTGAACAAGATAAACGACTTGGTGAATAATGGGTTGAAATAGAGGTTGTGGCTAGGCTTGTCGTTGATGGGCGATGCGTTGTTGGAACATATTTATCATATCATGCATCAATTTACATTGGCACTTCTTATATTATCATGCTTGCTTCTATTGTTCATCGATAAGGGTTTCCAACAGTACGCATTGTTGCTCTTGCATTTGTTCAACGAAGACTTCGCTGAGGTTATATTTTTGGGAGTCTCCTAATTCACTATGGCATATAGCTTTTATAGGGAGCCATGGGACTTAGGAGATGAAAAAATAGATTGGGTTTTACATTTTGAATAATGATCCCTGATCCGTGAGTTATAGCAAAAAAAAAAGAAATTCAAAGAAAGATGGTCAAAAATGTAGTTTATCACTCAACAAAATTTTAGAAGCTGTGCATTCTATGTTCATAATTTAATATTATGAATGTAGAAATGGAATTATCATGTTAAAATTTTTTAATCCAGTCATATTATACAGAAATATTTACTCAAGATCTAATAATTTCCCACCAAATTTAACACAAATATCCTTATAGAAATGTTAAACAATTTCCCACCAAATTTAAGATAAATATTAAACAATTTCCCACCAAATTTAAGACAAATATCCTTATAGAAATGTTAACACTAGATAGAGTATTTTCTTTTACACTTCGTTTTCCTCTTCTCTGTTTCTGACGGTTACTTTGGCAGCTTGGTCATTTCCTTTCTCTGTTTCTCACGGTTACTTTGGCAGCTTGGTCATTTCTGTTAGAAATAGTAATTACTCACTATAGTTTAGTTGACAGTGTTTTTCGGTTTTTTAGTTTTTACCAAGTTTCCGCTTTAGTTGAGTTTGCATGCTTTTACGCATGAATGTAAAACCATTGTAAATGATATACATTCAGTGAAGAGTGAGACGGCTGTATTAAGCCCTTCCATTT
>JASDQU010013531.1:13087-23584 GCA_032191745.1 Picea mariana | reverse complement strand
CTGCCCGTGATTTGCTCACACCCCATATATCCAGGGATTCCTCATATTGCAACTCTCCTTCAATTTTCTTTCGAAAGCTTAACTTTGCTGATGCTCCTGCATCAAGATCAATGGACAGGTAGGACAGGCTACTAGATACTGACGGTGACAAAAAGCATGCAGAAAACAGCAAGCATTCATGTAAAGCATGCAAAGAAACCACAAACCTCAATCTACCCTAAAGCTATCATAATCTAACAATTTTTTTGAATTTTACTGCCAACTCTACAAGCAAGCCTGATCGGAAAAATATTGAATTTGGAGCTGAATGATTGTACAGCTTGACTATAGAAAGAATCCTTAACATCTGTTACGAGAAAAGACACAAGATGGCGGATACTGTAAGGCTCCAAAATTTTCTCAGTATGATGTAACCTAAACCTTAGCTTTTTTGAAATCTCTTGCAGCAAATCTACTTTAAGATGGTTCAGGCATTTGGAGGTCCACAAACAGTCAGTACCTGCTTACATTTAGGAAAAATGTTGCTGAATGGTACATTTCTTTTTCAGTTTCTTGTTTTCCTTTCAAATCACAAAGATCGCTATATGAGGTTGATTTTGTGTTTAATTTGAATGGTTACTACTAGTAGACTAGTCAGCCAGAAACCTCAGCTCAATTTTAGGACTATATGAATATTGCGGTTAACTAATTTGCAAGTACGCTGCAGAGGAAGACTATATTATTTTGAGCTTCTATGCTCTCAACACTCAAAATTGACTGAAGCTGTTCAAATAAAAAATTCGGCAATTATTTGTCTGAATTTCTCTTTACTTTAGAAGAAGCCATTTTATTTTTTACTTTTTATTAGGCTAACTCAAGTGGCTTCCTTCAGTCGGAAGGAACCTACATAATTATTCTATCAGGTGCCTAGCTTGAAGGAATATGCTTATAGCAATGTTGAACATTAATTCATATCTTGCAGCTTTGTTTTACTTTTAATTCTGAGCGGTTAAGCCTTATGTTTTCTGATAATCACTTTTCTTCCTCTTCCATTTCTATGGGAGCTACCAGCTTTGTACCTGGTCAACTCAAGAGCCTTCCCTCCCATTTTCTTAGCTCCTATCCATTGGGCTTCTCCTCGTGTTTGCTTGGTAGTGAGCTGGTGAGTGAGTTGAGTAGACACTCTCTGCAACTCTTTTCTAGACAAGTGAGCATTGAAGCGTTCCCTACTGAAGAGATTTTGACTTTGGTCAGTTTGTAAAAAAAAACACACGCATTACCTTATTCACAAGTCAGCGATATTCATAACCAAAACATTTGAATGAGACAAATTTCCGCAACAGTACTGCTACTAGGGTAAACTTTGGACTGCTTTAGGCTCAACAAGCCAAAGAGGATATATACAAGGTGTTTGAGAAATGCGTTATTGCTGACTTTGTCTTCTGCAATGTTAAGCAGCAACTATATATTAGGTTTAATATCACTTTATAGATAGATATAAACAGCACTTACAGAAAAAAGATGAAAAATGATAACAACATTGAACTGAATGTTGAATAGCCACATCAGAATGTGTTTTCATGGTTACTAGCCAGAATTATAGCAAATAAATATGTTGGCAGTAACGTATTGAAATATTTAACATGTTTAGACTTTCTTTGGTTTGTAGCTCCATATTTTTCTAATGTATGCTTCATCATGCACATATGCAGAAAGCAACATTGGTTCTGAATGCCTCTCGCCGGTTTAGGTATACTTTAGATCTAAAAAGGGCAAAGGAAAGAGCACGGGATTCGTGGAGATCCCATACTCATGCAGTAAGGGTAAGTCATCTGTAATTGTGGCTTATGAAGTTTATTTCTATGAAGGCAAATGGCATTTTAAGCATACAGCATTCCTAAATCCTTTCTTTTCATTCTTGCAGGCAGCCACTCGGTTTCGGCTAAATAGAACACAGGAGGGTATGAGAAACATTTCCTTCTTTTGGTTTTAAATACTTTAATCCTTCATTTGCAGGCCTTAACTAAACTACAGAATTTTATACATGGATCAGATGAAATTGGTCAGTGATTATTGAAGAATCAGGATAATTATAGATTATAGTCTTTCTGGCCAAAACGATTAATTTTGTCTCGATGGGTCTATGCATGGTTTCGGAGGAATGCCCCAAATTTGGTAATAGAACGTGGGTATAAATCCATACATCCCACCTGTAATGAAGTGTTTTTCAATTTTCTAAATGGACAAGACTTGTGTTGTCAAAAGAAGACATTGTGGCCCACTTCAAGCTTGCATATAGCATTCAAATGATATCATGATGACTTAATTTTTTTCTAAGATTTAAATTGTGGAATAGAACTAAGGAACTTTACTAGACACTCGTGGCATCTTTAGAAATATACTGCAGGTTCGGCATCTCATGTATTTGCTTTAATGTTAGGGGCTTTTGGGTTTAGTTTAAGACTACTGACACCCATGGTTGTATTTTTGGTTATGCCCTAATAGACACTGTAGAGAGTTTTCTATACACTGGTTTTTCCGAATATAACACAATATATAGCTCCAGGACACATTTGGAATGAAGAATTGTATTTCTTTGCTTTCATGTTTAGGGGTTTTTGGGTCTCCGTTTTAGGCTACGGACACTGGTGTATTTTTGGCTATGCCCGAATAGACGCTGTAGATAGATTTCTATTCACCGATTTTTCTGATAATAACATAAAATATGGCTCCAGGATACATTTGGAATGAAGAATATTACATCGAAAGATTCTGTGTATAGACTCTAGACTTAGCCTTGTTTGATGTCATTCACCCAGACTTTTGTCGTCGATATCTTGACATAATTTCATTCTTTATCTGTTATTTTATAACTGCCATACAATTGTCCTGTGGAAGAAAAGATTGTTATTAATATTTTTGTAGTCTTTTAATATCATGTGCATATTAAATGTTCTTGAATGTCTTTCCAGTTTTTGGTTGATTCACATGGACTAATTATTTGAAACTCATGAACTATTGCCATTATTAGAAGCTCCGCCAGAAGCTCCCCCAAAAGCTTCGCCAGAAGCTCCCCCAGAAGGATATGGAATTGGACCATTAACGCTTGCAATCTTGGTTAGCGAACAGGATATTGATGCTCTAAAGCAGAAGGGAGGGGTAAGTTGAGAAAGAGATGATATTTTTATTTTGTTCGCACATCTCAATTATGATGGTTTTATGCTTTAAGTTCCTGCTGAAGTAGTGATTGCAGTAAGAACCCTAAATGCTAACAGGTAAATGGAGTAGCCAACCTATTACATACTGATATCGAGAAGGGTATTAAGGAAGATCCAAAAGAGTTTGAAAGTCGAAGAAATGCATATGGAGAGAACACATATCCCCGAAAGGCTGCACGCAATTTTTGGGTAATGTTTTCTTTTGCATTCTTCACTAGACCAAAGTGTATATTTGTTCTGCAGACGTATTTATCCTTTCTGAAACTGTCGTTGTAGTTATTTATATATATATGAACTTATATCCTTTGGTAGGTTTTTGTGTGGGAAGCGTTTCACGACAAGACACTCATCATTTTGATGGTTTGTGCGACCGTGTCCCTGGCTTTGGGCATAAAAACTGAAGTAAGTTATACAAGCTATGTACTTACTTTTTACAAGAACAAGGTTTATATAATTGAGAGACAGAATGCAGACCGCCTTTACGCATAGTCTGTTGTACATGTGTGTCAATCAGATAATAGATTTTGTCAATTAAAAAAAGAAAGTTGTTGTCCCAACTTTCCCTGTAGGCAGTAAACACGTTCATACAATGGCTGAGTAAAGCTTTTGAGAGCTCACCCTGTGCCTTACTACAGCTGTGTTTTTTGAGATTTTCTAGCTCATAATTTTTTATTTTTGAAAAATGCATCTTATATTTATGAAAAAATAGTTATAGTGAGTGAAGTAAAAGTGAAAGGTATTTAGCTCGCACGGGTGATTGGCAAGTGCCGTGTAAATGGAAGGAAATTTGTAAAATGAAGTCTCATGATCGATTCTCACCCTGACTTACTTGTGCGCCATTCTTGCGCACTGGGTGGTTGCACCTGGGGTTATAGTGATAGCCGCTGGGGATCGACCCCGTGTCACGCTAGTACGAGAACCGCGAAGTTGCCGATTCCCCCAGTAAAAAAAATGAAAAGTATTTACAATGGAAATCATAACCTCTTTTGTAATACAACCATGCAACCACCAATAAGTTAAAGATTGAGCATCTTTAATAAAAATGGGGACAAGGAGCTAACCTCATGCTCAAAAATAGACTTAAACCTTTTAAAGAGAAAGTCCCGATCCGGATTATCGGGCTTAACACCCTTTATAATAAAGAGATACTCGCAATGGGGCTTACAATATTCAAAAGCAAAGCATAGCCATGTTGTTGCCTGAAAATAAGAAATATGAGACCCAAAGGGAAATCAATAATCCCCTACATAAAAAATCAACACACACATACTATCTATTTCAATTTCTTAGCCAGTAAACTATGCTCCCACATGCATTCCATGCAATTCTCATGAATCTAGCTCTACGTTGTAGAGTGTTTTGCCATATACCTCCAAGAGGAAAATAACTAGAAAAATAAATAATAGACTTCTAAAAGAAAATAGCAACTAAGGAAATTCCAGTGTATGCAAAGAACACAGAGCATACATTCATTCCATCTATCTTAGATTTTTGTTCATAACCCATACAGTTTCATAGATTGCACAAGCATAAAAATCTTACAGATTCAATATGCATCGAAATCAACTAAGAGCAAATATGCACTTATGTGTTCATAAGTCTTTGACCAAACCAACTGATTGAGGGTGAGCGCTTATCCACCCAACCATAGGCTCAATTGTACTAGATCTATCTACAATTGGCCACCCCTATGCTAGGCCATGATACACCAGGGAAACTTTAGGCCTCTCGGGAAAGTTGATGGATACGAAGGCCACTCTCCCTCAAAAACAGTCAACAACATAAACCCCTTCGTACCCACCAATCTGGGGCCTCCACAAACTTCCTAGATGCCTTCCTAGTTGGATTACCTCAACACAAGGGAGTCCCCCACTGCCTTTGCAGTCCCTCGATGCCCTCCCCTCTCAGTGTCATTTTCCTTTCCCAACAAGCATCGATTCAAGGCCCTCTTTCTTAGGTAAGGTTCAAGGTTCTCTTTCCAAATTTCACAGTCCAAGTCCATATGCTTCAGAGACCTATTCTCTTGGAAATTTCCCTTGCTATTGAATTTCTTTGTTTGCTATGTCTACTCATGGGTTCTCCCCCACAACTCTTCTTTCTTAGAACTTTCTCCTCCTCTACTGTTGTTCTGCACCCTCGTGCATTCTCTCCCCCTTTCCTTCCTCCAGGAGATTCCTAATTTCCAAACATTTGTGGGTCAATCATGGAGATTGAGGTGGGTACCTACTATACCTTGACTAACATTCTTCAGTTGTCCCAATAATTTCTCCATACTTCCATTATCATGGGTGGTTCGTTGCTCAACTACCAACCCCCCGTCATTAACTGATTTTTGGGAAAAAGGGAAGAGAGGATTCAAAATTAACTTTTTGGCAATTGGGAAAAATGGCTCTTTGGTGAAGGTTAACTTCATGGTAGGAAAGATAATCCCTCAATCCCATCACCAGTTCCCACTCATGGTATCATGGCCAATACTAGTGATCCACCCTTCAGTTAGCTTGTTAGGCGAGTTTTTTCATTAATTACACAAAATACATTCACCCTGTTTGTTTGTTCCAGTCTTTAAGTCATAATTGTAATTACAGATTGGGAAAAAAAAGGGTTTTACACTTGCTAACCAGACCCCCTAGGAGATGGTAAGTGGAAGGGATTTGTAATTTTAGGTTCTTGGGTTGGAGAACCAAGTTTTTAGAGATTCATCTATTGAGTTTCCCTTCCAAGAATTTTTTGTCCTTGCTAATTTTTCTACTTCCTTCCATACCTTTTTAGAGTAGTTGCAGAACAAGATGAGATGAGAGTTTGTTTTAGACTTTGTCTTACATAAGAAACATCTTCCCAGACCTTCAAAACTTCTCTTTTGGAGTACATATCCCAGGTGAGTTCTTTGTTATTTAAAATGAGCCACGTGAAGATTTTTTCCTTTGTTGGGCATTTGAGTTTCTAATGCATTTTCCCCCACCAAATATGTGGATCTTCCTTGTCTTACCGAGCTAGAGCTTTGTATCCAAATTTTGGTTCATAATTTCCAGTTGGATGTAGTGACCAACCAAGTTGATCTTCTTCCTTAGAGTCACAAAAGAGTTTCAGAGGATTTGTGTTTAGTTCTCCCAAGTAGTCCCACCTTCTTCCCTAAGGCCGATTTCTCTCCAAGATAACCATTGTTGTTGCCCTGTGTCTTGGTTCCAGTGAGCTATATGTCTTATCGAATAGTAACCTTTTCTTTGGACCTCACACATTAGTTGGGTTGGGAGTTTATATGCTTCATTGCACCCTATCCAATGGTCTAATCCAATGAGTACTTGTTCTCCCCTTCCAATTTTCCAACTAGCCAATTTCCCACTAAGGCAAAAAGTATAGCTTTCCAAATGATTGTAGCATTTTTAAAATTTTTTGTGGCTTGGGGATCCAATCCAAAATGGATTCTTGAGGGAAATATTTGGCTTTTGTGACCTTTTCCCAAATCCGTGTGCATTGTATGAGACTCCAAGCATTCTTAGTGCAAGAGCTTTTGAGAATAAGAAGATGTTCTTCAACACCTAGCCTCCAAGATATTTTAGTATAGCTAGCCTTTTCCAAGAGGCTAGTACCCTTGTTTTCTTCCCAACTTCTCCATACCAAAGGAAGAGAAAACACAATTGTCTAATTTTGTCCAGCATACCTTTTGGGATCCAAGATAGAGACATCCAATAAACGGGGATGGCTTCTAGCACTGCCTTGAAAAGGACCAATTTGCCTCCCTGAGATATCGAACAGTTATACCATATGTTAACTTTTTTTTCTAGGGTTGCCGAGAGCCATAGCTAATCCACTTTCTTGTATTTATTGTCTTTTAGATGAAATCCCAAATATTTTATTCCAACATCGAAATCATCTATTTGATAGGAAAATATTTGGGTGATATGGATATTTTCAATCTTTGAGAGACCCCAGAATAACATTGAGAAATTTTTAGTATTGATTGGAATCCTTGTGGCTTCACAAAAGAGGTTCATAATCTCACAAAGTTTTTCTATCATGTTTAATGTACCTTCACAAAAGATAAGTATGTCATAAAAAAAAAAGTGGGTTATGTTACAAGACAGACCCAAATTTATACCTTTGAGACTACCGAGTTGAAAATGATTCTTTTAAAACTATGCTAAGGCCCTAGGCTACCAGAAGAAAGAGAAGCAGTGATAGGGGGAATCCTTTTCTGATTCCATGTTCATATTTGGAGAAAGGAGATGCAGATCCATTTAGAAGAATGGCAAAGGATGTTGAGCTTATACAACTTAGAACCCATATGCCAAAGGCATGGTAGAAACCTAGATGTATGAGAATGAGTATGAGATATAACCAACTTACTTGATCAAAATCCTTTGAGAGTTCTACCTTTAGAGTGAGGGAATTTTGGTTTCTGGTCTTAATTGAGTGACACATTTCTTGTGCAACTCCCACATCTTAATGAATATGTTTTCCTTTCAAAAAACCAAATTGCTCCAAAGAAATATGACTTGAAAGGATACCTTTTATCCTATGAGCAATAATTTTGGAAATTGTTTTATAGATACATTTGTAGAGAGATATGGGTCTAAATTTCTCAAATTGAGTAGGATTATTAGTTTTGGGAATCAGGGCAAGGAAAGTAGTCTTGAAAATTGTTAGTGTTTGACTTGTTGTGTGAGAGTATTCTACCACTTTTAAAAGATTATTTTCGATGAATTCATAGCAGCCCGAGAAGAATTCAATAGGAACTCCATCCGACCCAAGATTTTGTCCTTTTGAAAGCTTTGTAAGGTTCAAAGGAATTCATCCTTAGTAATTTCAACCATTAGGCCTTGATTGTCTTCTTGATTTACAAAGCTTGGGAAAAATATTGTTATCTCGAGGATAACTACAATACTGGTTTTGGAATCTTTCTTAAAAAGAGTGTTGAAGTATTGCACCCCTTCTACTGTCATATCGTAGAATATGGTTTCCTTGGATCCATCTACCTTATCTATCCCCTATACCATATTGATATTTTCCGATTGTTAGCAAAGTGTTGGAAATTTTTTGTATCTTCATCTCTAGCCTGCAACTAGATTTCCCTACTTTTGATCCTCCATTCCTTCTTTTTGTCAAGTAGAATTTTCCTCTATTGTCCTCAAACAACTTAATTTCACTTTTTTGGTAATCAGAAAGAAATGCATGGCCCTCTCTTAGGTAACAATTTTCTAGTTAAGCTTCAATATCCACAAGTAGTTTCTCATCATTCTTTCTCTTATCCATGGACCATTTATTGGCAACTTGTTTTTCTCGTTTCAAATTCTAATGGAATTGGATTCCAAAGAGGAGTTGTCAAAGGGTTTCCAACTCTGTTTAATTTTTTCTAGGAAAGTCTCATCCCCGAACCATTATGGATTTAATTTGAACGTACTAGGGGGTTTCTCTTGAAGGGGGGCCATTTCCATAAGGACTGGAATGTGATCTGAGTCTTGTCCTGTAGAAAGCCATTGTCGAAAGTGAATATTTTATTCAAGAAAGGATTCAAAAATTAGGAAATGATCTATCCATTTTGCAACCCTTTCCCTCTCCTGTTCTCATATTTCTCCAAGTGGTTGAGAGTTTTCTAGGTGACATACCTAGTAGAGCAATAATTTCTAGTTTAACAATAAAAAAAATTGGTAGAGGATCCACTTAGGCAGTTGAAACCCGGATTTTTGAGGTGCCTAAGGAGAATTTTAGATTCCCCCCCTAACACCACTAGACCACTTTGAAACCATATTTTTGAAAGAGGGATTCCCATTAAATCTTTTGGTCTGAGTAGGGGCCATAGATATTTATGCAGATGATCTCCTTTTCCATATCTATTGAATACAAATAAATTCCTAGTCTAGAGGGAAAGACCCCAGAGTTTGAGAGGGTTAGAGAATCTTTCCTCCAACTAGATATTAGTCCACTTGATCTGCCTTGGGCATCAATAGAGGTAAATTCCCATCTTTTCAAAGTTATGGAGGTAAGATTTTTGACAACTTAGTTTCCTTTAGTGATTTTTTCTTGAAAAAATGAGATTGAGGGATTGTGAGTCTCCATCAATATTTTTATGGCCAATTTTTTTGAGGAATTGGCCATTCCTTAACAGTTTAGGATAGAGCTATCATTTTGTAACCCCTTCCGGGGAATTTTCTCTAATACCCCCAACCAATGATCATTTCTTTCCATCTTGGACCTCCGAGATTACTTTCTTTTGAGCCGAAGAAAGGAAGGATTTCCTTCCTCACTAAGTAGGTTTTAATTCTTTTTCTTCAAGAGTTCCTAGTCCCCCTGTAGCACCACCCAAAAAATGGGAATCTCCTCTAACCTTGGATCAAAGATTGTATTTGGTGTAGAAAATCAATAACAAAAGCACTCTAACTCACTTAGGACTTTTGTCAAACAATTAGTAAACACAAATTTCTATCTTAAATGAACTCGGATATGTATTAACCCACATTCAACTATATCATAAGCAGAAACACACATTACTAAGCAACTAGCAGCGGAAAATAACAATGAACAACAGTCACAAAACAAATGTGCACATTCAGATTTTGGCAACCAGCCAGGGAAAACCCCAGAATGGGGAAGCCCGCCAAGAGAAATTTATTATTTGCTTCAAGAAGTACATAAGCTAAAGCAGTAATACATTTGGCAGCAAGAGAAACGCAAGTTAAACTCACTTGCAGACACCCACAAAAAGTCCCCAACTTTTGCCTCAAAAACCGTGTCACAGTCTGTACGACATGTACGTCCTAGATGATAAACAAAACCTTGGAGAATGTGCCAACCTGTTGCTGTACGGTTAGATCTGTATGACTTTTCTGCAGCAAGAAAAACCTCAAAAATGCCTCGAAAAACATGTCACAAACTGCCTCGATTTTCATGCCCTCTTTTTTTGTTGTACGACATGTACGGATCCGTACAGTATGGCCTCCCACTCAGCTATGTGCTTCAACAATTTCTCACAGAAATTTGTCTTTGGATTTGTGCCCAAGTTCTCTTGGAATCCGTTCCAAATCTGCTGCATACACTTCTCTTCTTATCTCTCTCAAATTTCTCTTGACTTGTCTTGCACACTACCATGGGCTTACTCTTATAACTGAAAATGAATTTTCACCTTCCCCATCCTTATATCCAATGGCCAAGATCTAATCTTGCCTTTACAAGATCAATGGACATGATCCATTCCCTCCAAAATAAATCAGTTAAATTTACTAAAGTTATTTTCCACTTTATGACATAAATGCACTTTATGACTGTTGTCGCCCTTATGCACACTTGCAAACGTGAGCTAAGTCCG
>JASDQU010013530.1:17317-29168 GCA_032191745.1 Picea mariana | reverse complement strand
CTTGAGTGAATTGTTTTCTTCTCTTAGTTCATCTAAAGCACTAATCAATTCTTCTTCATAATTGTCTTCCTTTTCAATTAGTTTTTCTGTCTCATTTTCTTCATGGCATTCTATTTCAAGATGTCCACATTTTTCACAATTAAAGAAAAACAACATACCTCTGGTGATTATGTATTCTTCATCTTATGAATATGCTTGACATGGTGAACATATTTCTTCTTGATTTGTATCTACATCTTCTTTGACATTTTTTGAATCTTTGATGGGTGAAGAATATATGACATGTAACTTTTCCCAAAGTTCTTTTGCCGATGAACATTTACCAACCTTTTCTCTTACCGGATTAGGTAATCCTTCCCAGATATTTTTTTATTCTTCCTCAATTCCTTCTTGGCTACAGTCTTTTCCCTTTTTGAACTATCATATCTTGTAACAACTGATAGCCAAATATAATGTCCCTATGCCTGTAAAAATACTTTCATCCTTATTCTCCACATCTCATACTTAAAACCATTTTGATCATTAAACATTGGTACTCCATTCTCAGAATAATCCATGATCTCCTTCTAGTGGTTAAACTATTTCTTGAAGGAACCTGCTCTAATACCAATTGTTGGATTATTGATAAGGGGGGTGAATCAATAATAGAGCAATTTAATCCTTTTTAACCATATAATCCAAGTGTTATATCAATGTAGCATTATCATACAATAACTGCAGAGTAAATAATAAATGAACAAATGAACAATCATACACATACATAGTACACCTGTGTTTTACGTGGAAACCCAAAGTGGGAGAAAACCACATAATGATTTTTCTTATATTTCTTGAAGAATTACATTCATTGGAAGCACAAAATTCCTTTGTTTTCTAGCTGCAATTGGAAGGGGGCTCCAACCCCCTAGTTTCTCAGGCTACAACCTGAAGGAAGTTCCAACTCCCCAATTCTCTAGCTACAACCAGAAGGAGGATACAACCCCCTATGTTCTCCGGCTACAACCGAAAGGTGGCTACAACCACTTATCCTTGCCCCATCCAACCGCCCTGACATAGAAGTAGAATTATGGAACCACTATCACACTATCACTGTGAGATATACTACTATAAACTTGTACCAATAAACATACACCAAACAACCTGTACCAATAACCTAAACCATGCATCAACCTGTACCTCAACCTGTAATCAACCTGTACCATAAACAAGTGCATTAACCATGCACCAACCTGTACCTCGACCTATACCATGAACAAGTGCATCAAACATGCACCAAACCTGTACCATGAAAAAGTGCATCAACAATGCACCAAACCTGTACAAATAACATGTCACAACAACCTGTCCAAACAACCTTAGAAAGCATCATCAAAATAATTTATCCTCCCTTGAATTTCGGCCTTCTTTACTTCACATTCTCTCTGAAATGCGACTTAGATATCCTTTGGTTACCTCAGTCACTTGTAGATATTCAATATTCTCAAGTGTGATATAAAATGAGAGAGTCTTGCCTCTTATTTATACTTTCATGTAGCTTCCTCAAGGGGTTACCTTTTAACCATCTTAACCCACTTTCCTTATTTTAGGGTTAACCCACTTCTAATTTCTCCATTAAATTTATTATTTAAATAATTTATTTTGTATTCACTTTGAGTTATAGTACACTCATCACTTCACTTTATTATTTACCTTCTAAAACTCTTAAACCACTTTGACTACTTTGACCTTTTGGGGCTTCTAGATGACATATGAGGGTCTTCCAACTTCGTAAGGCCATAAATCTCAAGCTGTGAGGAGTTATGTGACATTCGACATACCACCAGAAATGGAGTGACATGTATTATCCATCTAGAATAGTCTTACCTGCAAATATATCAAAACTCATACCATTATCCATCAAACAAACTTGGGTCCATTACCCAAACCCGGGTTCTCCAACTTCACATGGTTATAACTCTCTAACCATGAGGAGTTATGTGACGTTCCACATACCATTGGAAATGGAATGACATGTACTATCCATATAGAATATTCTTAACTTCAAATATATTAAAACTCATACCATTATACATGAAACAACCTTGGGTCCATTACCCAAACCTTTGTGCTACCAAAATTCTCTACTGAACTTTCTCCAAGGGTTGACATCAATCACTAAGGGTTGACATAAATCTACAATGTTAGTCTCCAATGGTTGAAATCAATGAAAACCAACAATCCATACCGACTGTTTGACATTTATCTCTATATTTTGAAATTTATGTTCAAACTTTAAATATCACTTGTTACAAAGGGACATAAAAACATACAGAAAAAGTAATTTGGAAGCAACAATAGAGCATTCAAAAGTGTCTTTGTAGAAAATATTAAAGGAAAAGAAAGTATAAGTAAGGGGGAAATAAAAGAAACAATGTCAAGTCTATAGGATTAGGTAAATCTACTAATAGTATGAAGAGTTTTTATGTTGGAAAATATGTTAACATGAAGGATGTTAAAAAAATAGGGCATATCCACATAGGTCGAATACCTCAAGACAAGTTCTCACACACATATCATAAATTACTATACTAGTGTTCATGTGGTTAAAACCATCAAAGAGGAAAATAACCCATGCCCCCGGCCAACCCAACCACCTGAGGTAATTGATTAATGTAAAAAGAATAATTTACACAAACATTTCTCACAATTGATCATTGACAAATGACTCTTTGTTCCCTTTAAATATAGATCATGGACCAATTGGGTGATAAGCCATGAATAAAGTGTCATTAATATCAAGGAGATATTTGAATTGTTGGATCACTCATGTGTAGGATATGAATGTGATCACCATATTAGTAAAGTACAAAAGAACACTTTAATCTCACATTGTGTGAGACCAAGTTGACCTTAAATTATACCTAATATTAAATATCCTAACATCCAACCTTAAGAATAACTTGGGATAGGATTGAAGTATTTACAAAGTGACAAAAGAAAAAGTAAGGAGGAAAAGAGCCTATCCCCCTTTAATGACAACTTATTGAAATCATAACAAAGGTTGAAGCTTTAACAACTTTTCTTTTTTGAGGGGCCTTGTGGAAACGTCAACAAATTGATCATATGTATGACAATAGAGAACTTCAAGGGTGCTTTCTTAAAGAAGATTTTGAATGAAGTGCATGTGTAACTCAATGTGTTTAATGCACTAATGTTGAATAGGTGCCTTTGTGAGTTGGATTATATTATGAATATTTCACCAAAGAATGATTAGATGTTGCTAATGTATTCCAAACTCAAATAAGATATATCTAAGACAAATAACTTCTTGACTTCCATGAATTATGGCTCAATACTCTACATTTGCTAAAGAAATATAAAGGGCATTTTGTTTCTTGTGAGCCCAAGAGACGAGTTTGAAATAAAATATAAAAACATAATCAATTGTGATAAATGATCCCCTTGAATAATAGTATATGCCAATCTAAATTACACCCTAGATATATCGAAGGATCCTCTTTGCTACTTTTGAATGGATTTCATGGGGTTCTTCATGTATCAAGAAATAATACTAAGTAAAAAAGAGATGCTAGGGTGAGAATCAGTTAAATACAAAAGGCTACCACTAACTATTGGTACAAAGTGGAATCCACTTTGGGTGAGGTGTATATGGAAAAAGTTTAAGTCTATATTGAAAGGGATCGAGGTGGGATCAATTTACGATCATCCATGTAAAATTGATGAAGAGGGTCACATGCATACTTAGCTTGGGAAAGAGAAATAACTTCTCAGATTTGTAAAACATGGAGGCCATGAAAATATTGCAAGTGTCCTAAGTCTATCATTTCAAATTTAAGGTAGGTTTTTACATGTGTTAGAAGATTGGGCTCACTATTAGTGAGTATAAGGTCATTAACATAAAGTACACATATGAGAAGATGGTTTCCTACTCACTGGGTATAGACTTTAAGGTCAAAGGGGCATCTAGAAAATCAAGAGTCAATAAGGAACCAATCCATTTTTTCATACCAACCTTGAGGAGCTTACTTGAGGTCATAGAGGGATTTCTTGAGGTGGTAGACAAGGATGGAGTCACTTTGAACACATCCAAGAGGTTATTCCATATAAAATTATTCTTGGAAATAGTCATGCAAGAAGGCATATTTGACATCCATTTCATGGACCTCCCATCAATATGAGGTGGCAAGGGAAAGGACAAGGCATATGGAATTCATATTGGCAATGAGGGTGTTATCACTCCATAATTTTTCCAGCTGTGGAGGAAAAACCATGGAGGTAACCTTCAAACCACTTTGGGTTGGAATCTGGCCTTTCCAACGAGAGAGGGATCTCTCACTAAAATTATAACACAGTGGGAAGATCCATAATTGAAGAAAATTTTATGAAAGTGGTGGCAGAGCTGAGAAGGAATCCATTGGGAATGGAGTCCAATCAAATATAAATGATAAATATCAGTGACTAGTTTTAGAAAGTCTAGGAAGCAGAGGCAATGTAGATAGTTCCTTTTCAGTCATTAAGCTCGTTGTAGTATGGAGGATTTAGGAAAACATTCCATTACATGGAGCATCTAGCACAGGATGAATTCCATATGAATTTAGAGGATAGGGTGGAGTATTTAATTGCATGAATTTAGAGCATCAATCACCAGATGAATTCCAAATCATATATTTTAAATTAAATACTAGAAGATTGCATCAAAAAAAATGCATAGATATGAATAAGTATAGACAAAGGAAAAAACACAAACATCAAGACACTAGCACATGAATCTATGGTAAGAAAATTCTATACTTCTACATTGATAATTTCATTAAGCTCTGAAAATGTGTACAATAGGCACCAACAATCTTTTTCTCACACTTGAACCAACCCCTTACTCATGAAATTGATAGAGAAACAAAGCAATGATGTAAAAGAGGTCATTCAAAGAATTAAATTTCCCACAGGTTTTGCTTCAAACATAAATAATATCTTAACGAAGAAAGGTGAATTTGGTGGGGTAAAAACACATGATTGGCATACCTTCATTAAGGTAATAATTTTGGTATACATATATATTGGCCATAAACATATTTTACGATTTTTTTTTCTACTTTGGTAAAAAAAAATAACGATTCATTTTTTTTGATATAGTATATTCTACCTCTATCTCTCCAAAATGACTTTGACAACAATGTCAAACAAGTTATATATGATATTGGAAAATACATGAGGTAATTACTTGTGATTTATATGCAAAATGTTCTTTCAATTTGTTGATGTACTTAATGACATGTGTTTTACTTGTAATGTAATATGTTATATTATGTTATATTGTTGAACCATGTTATTTTCTTGTGTCATGATCTATATATGGTTATCATTGAAAGAAATCCATGAAGATGATATAAAGTATTGGAAGAGATAAATTCCTCGGCTAATGTATGAAATGAAAGTGTCTACCTCCAGCATTTTCAATGCACAAGAACACTACCTCATACACCAAGTTGAGGAGATTAAAATGTGTGGACCTGTACACACAAGGTCAATGTGGATGGTGGAGAGGCACTTGAAATCATTGAAGGATTTGGTTAGACAAAGAGCATGTCCTGAGGGTTCTCTGGTGGAGGGATATATGGTATATCAATCCATGGTGTATATTAGTCGATATATTCCTAAATCAGCAGTGACAACTATGCATAGAGTATATCACATTTGGGATGTGAACTCCATAAAAAAAAATGAAGTTTAGGAGCACATGTTGGGGAAAGGTAGAATGAAAAAACTGAGAGGTAATATATTAATAATTGTGGATATTTATATTAATAAATACAAATTTTTGTTTTTTGTGTATATGATCATACTCATTAATATATTAATATCTATTATTTCATCAGTTATTAATATTTACCATGGTTATAACTAATATTTAATATTGATGAATTATGATTTTTTGATTTAGTTGCTCAATATTGGGATGCATTGCATTTATACATTGCAAACAATCTTGACTGGATGAATGTATGGATTGCAAGATGTAAACAACATCATGGTGGTAGGTTATCATGGCAACAATTGTTTGGATTGGTTAGAGAAGCTCATCGTAACAATGATGCCAGTGTTACATAGGGAAATTGATTTAGCATATGGTTTGAAAGATGGACAGGAAATAAAATTCACCCATTTTATTTAATTATTTTAGATTATATTAATGTGACTATAGGTGTGTCTTTTTCAGATACTTTCCAAGTTGTATAAATATGTTTATTAATTGACAATTCATCTTTTACATGTCTGGCATATTGCAGTTGAAACACCACAAGGCTATGTGGTGCAACGGACGTAAATTTCACATCAAACAGTTGGATGAAACCAATAAAAATTCTGATAGTGGGATAACTGCAGTATTCTAGGTCACTAATGTTTCCTCTAGGAGTGACAGACATCCCCAAGAATATGAAAATAGATGTTATGGGTATTTGAATGATATACTTGAGTGTGACTTTAATTCCTTCAAATTAGTTCTATTCAACATCAAATGGTATAGGTTATGAATGCATGAACACGATGAGGACATAACTTTTATTCAGCATGCCAAAGGATTTCCTATGATTAAAACAATGGTGTTTGAAAGAGGACATGATTGCTATATTTTTCCAAGCCCATGTGAATAGGTCTTTTACTCAAAGGTTCTAGGAGAGAGGGATTGGTCATTTGTTGCTAGATATGATCCAAGAGGAAGACAAATTAAGTATACTCATGTATAGGAAGAATATGATATTGAAGAAGAAGATGATGCACCAGATCAAACATAATCGGAAGATCATGGGTCGACAGACGAAGAAGACAAAGAAGATGAACCGAGCGTAGGAGACATTAATGCAGTTCTTGATGATGATGTTGATGAAAATATGCTTGAAAATGACATTGATGATGATGATGATATCATCAATCCTTTCAACATTGTTTATGAATCAGATGATGATACAAATGTCAAGTTTGATGAAGAAGAAGATTCATAAGAAGGATGATAAATATGTTGAGTTGGATCAGGTATGTAACTATATATTTTAATTTGTATGAATTATTCTCTTAAAATAATTTGCTTATGTCATGGGTTAATTACATGTTTTTAAGTTTTATGTGACTTTTCCATATCCTTTATTCTTACATGTTGTTTAATTATTATGTGAAACCTAAAAATAGTCGCCATATTAGAGTATGTGGTAAAATAAAAATATCATTTACAAACACATAATTTCATTTACCTTCATTAATTTTTGTTTTGGTAGTTTCTATGCATGAATCTTACTATGTTGCTTTCAATTATTTTCTATTTTATAGATTGGGTATTGGGAATTGAGAGTGATGTGAGGGGGAGGGAGGGGCCATATGAGCTTCCACCTTCACATGGTTGGCCTTGTTTAGTAGAGGATAAATTATTCTTGAAACTAAGAGAGGCTCATTCATCTTTATACCATCATGATCGTAGATGACATCATTGTTTTCATAGTGTTGCATCAACGAAGTTTCGATGAACATGTTTTCCATTTTTATAACATCTTCGTTGACACTGTTTGAAAACATGGGACATTGGCCCATGAGTTTTGTGGTAACAAGAAGGTGTTAGATGAGATTTTACATTTAAATAATGATTACGTACTAAAATATATCTAAAATATTGTACCAAAAAAGTACTTATATGAGAGAAAAAAGAAAAGACAACAAATAATTGATCATCAAACTTGTGCAGTTTATCAAGTTCATGTTTATCAATGCTATTGCATTCCCTTGCAATCCTATAATATGTTGTAACGTGCATTTCCAAACTAAAATATGGCTCACACACCCACTCTATATATCCAATCCCGACCTTGTTTTGTTCGAACTTTCTCGGATTAATGTCGTGCATGGAACTCCCAACAATATATTGATTGTCATGGTTGTGCTCTTTATTTTCATCGCCTATGTTTTTAAAAACCAGTATCATTCCAATTAGGCCCATGTTTTTGGTGGAAAGAAGAAGGCACTATATGACATATTTAAATAATGATTTCGTACAAACAGTCTTTAATTTATAGAGAAAAGAAGTACTTAGATGAGAGCAGAAAACAAAGACAAGAAATAATTGATGAAGCTTGTGCAATTTATATCAACTAGTACTTGTTTATCGACGTTATTACATGTCCTTGCATTATTATATGTGGTAACATGTGTGTCAAATGAATTTTAAAAGGAACAATGAAAAGATATTATACTAGGACTAGACATGGCCAACGATGACCTGTGAATGGGGCCAACGTTGAAATGTTTTCAAATTGTTTTTGTATGCACTGAAATTTGACATGGATAAACTATTCACATGCCTTAACGATATGGTAGGGTTTATGGACTCAAATACGACTCACACACCCACTTGTTTCCATCATCAATTCATCATGTCAACCATAAACCCTATTTTTCTTTCAAAGTACACAAATTGGTTGACACACATTTTAAGTTTGCATTAGCCTTTTTTCATTTTTATTTCAAGTTCTACATTGTATATACAATGTATGTGTGTCATAGTTGTGATGAAAAATCCCTCTTTTCATTCATTGTTTAATCAACAACATAAAAATATGCATGTCGAGATGGCATTGTATCAATGTCACTAAGTATTGCATGTGTCGATGCCATCATTATGGTGTCATGGTAGTGTCATATTTAAATATCATTATGGTTTCATGGTAGTGTCAAATTTAAATATGCTGACATTGATGACATGGGAGGGTTTCCAAACACAAAGATGACTCACACACCCACTCTATATATCTAATCTCGGCCTTGTTTCCTTCAAACTTTCTCGGATTAATGTCGTGCATGGAAATCCCCAAAATATACCCATCGTCATGGTCATGCTCTTTATTTTCATCGCCTATGTTGTTCAAAAAAAACATCATGCCAATTAGGCCCATGTGTATGGTGGAAAGAATAAAGTGCTAGAGGGAATTTCGTATTTAAATAATGATTTCGTACTAATAGTCTTTAATTTATGGAGCAAAGAAGTACTTAGATGAGAGAAAAAAACAAAGACAAGAAATAATTGATGAAGCTGGTAAAATTTATATAAACTAGTACTTGTTTATCAACATTATTACATGTCCTTATAGTACTAGATGTGGGAATGTGTGTGTCGAACGAATTTTAAAAGGAACAATGGAAATATATTGTACTATGACTAGACATGGGAAACAATGACTTGTGAATGGGGCCAACGTTGAATTTTTCTCAAGTTGTTTATGTATGCACTGAAATTTGACATGGATAGACTATTCACATGCCTTAACGATATGGGAGATTTTATGGACTCAAATATGACTCACACAACCACTTTTTTCCATCATCAATTCATCATGTAAACCATAAACCCTATTTTTCTTTCAAAGTACACAAATTGGTTGACAAAAGTTTTAAGTTTGCATCAACCTTTTTTCATTTTTATTTCAGGTTCTACATTGTATATACAATGTACGTGTGTCATAGTTGTGATGAAAAATACCTCTTTTCATTCATTGTTTAATCAACACCATAAAAAATGCATGTCGAGATGGTGTTGTATCAATGTCACTAAGTATTGCATGCACCGATGGCATCATTATGGTGTCACTGTAGTATTAGATTTAAATATCATTATGGTGCCATGGTAGTGTCATATTTAAATATGCATTCATTGATGATATGGGAGGGTTTCCAAACTCAAAGATGACTCACACACCCACTCTATATATTTGATCTTGGCCTCATTTCGTTCAAACTTTCTCGGATTAATGTCATGCATGGAACTCCCAACAATATACCCATCGTCATGGCCGTGCTCTTTATTTTCATCGCCTATGTTGTTCAAAACCATCATCATGCCAATTAGGCCCATGCATTTGGTGAAAATAAGAAGGAGCTAGAGGGAATTTCTTATTTAAATAAATTTTGTACTGGATAAAAGAAGTACTTAGATGAGAGAAAAAAACAAAGATAAGAAATAACTGATGAAGCTTGTGCAATTTATATCAACTAGTACTTGTTTATCGACATTATTACATGTCCTTGCAGTACTAGATGCGGGAATGTGTGTGTCGAACAAATTTTAAAAGGAACAATGAAAATACATTGTACTAGGACTAGACATGGACAACAATGACTTGTGAATGGGGCCAACGTTGAAATTTTTTCAAACTATTTTTGTATGCACTGAAATTTGACAGGGATAGACTATTCACATGCCTTAACTATATGGGAGGGTTTCTAGACTCAAATATGACTCACACACCCACCTTTTCCATCATCAATTCAAAGACAAAGCGTCTTTCTTGGCCCAAGGAAATTTTGATCCAAAGGCTTTGTAAACAAATTGCAAGCAAACCATGTTATTTTCTAGTGACTACTTCTCTTCTAGGATAGTAAGGAAAGATTCATATACAAAGTTTCCATTTTCAAGCATTACATAACCCATTGAGACATTTTTTTTTGGATGAGTTAGTTAAGGGTTTCAATAGCCATCACATAAAGGGTTAGTAAAAAAGGGCATCCTTGGCGACTAGAGTGTAAGAGGCCTATTCATATTTGAATTGGTTAATAAAAAGGCAAGTTGTTGCTTCAAAACATAGGGTTTTGACTTCTTTTATAAACTGATGGCCAAATTTCTGCTCCTTCAACATGGTGAGGATGAAGGGGCACTTTACCCTATTATAGGATATGTCAAAATCAATTTTGATGAAAAATACCTAGCGTCGGGCCCATTCCATAACTTCCCAAAATAAAATAACACTATACAAAATATATTGGCCTCTAATAAGCTTTGTTTACCTTAGTTTAATGAATTTTGGTATTTGTGCTTCATCTAGAAGGCTAATTCTTTAGCTGTAATTTTGTATGAGACATTTACGGAATTTGTAGCTTGTGATAAGCTCTGGGTCTCTTAAAAATGGAATGAGATTGATTGACCCTTTAGTGATATGAATACCAAGTGCATAGTTTATTCTAAAACTTGGAGAAACTCAGCACCAAAAAATTCTTATGTGGCCTTATAAAATTCATATGGAAAGTAGTCTCGTGTGAGAAATTGATTATCAACCATCTCTTTGAGGGTAGTCATCAATTCATCCAACATTTTAATTCTTTGATAACATACCCATTATTCCTTTTGCATCGACTTTATTGGGACTACATCAACACAAGTTTGCATAAACACCTTTCTTTCCTTTGTTATTCCCTAAGATTGCAAAACCAATTTGTAATGATTAACAGACTCCTTTTCAATGTTCCACTGGTCAATGATTCTATTTTTTATTTTATTTTGAGGGCCTTAATGTGCTTCACAAATTCCTTTGAAGTCATAGCTTTGAAAAATCTCATAATAGGCTTCTCACATGTCTTAAGCCAATGGAACCCACTTTGATTTGGGCCCCCCTTACTTTATATGTCTCATCAACCTTTAATGTTTGTCACTGTTTGGTCAGTTGTTATTCACTGAAGGGATAGGCTGAGACATTCTTGAAATTTCCTCAAGATCTTCCAATATTGCCTTGTGTTTTATTCTTCTAAATGTCGCCAACTATCTACCATAACATCTAAGAAAGACAATGATTTTTCTAATGGAATATTCCCACCAAAGAATTCAAAATTTGTCCCCTCAGGGCCTTGGAATTAGTTTCCATATTATTTTGATATCTTTAACACATGATTTATGCTTCAAATTTGACATGTTCAACTTGAATTAAGAGTTCGACACCTTGGGATTTCAAATCCCTAGGATTATATAAGGTGATATATCCCACTACCTAAACTAACCATATTCTCTCATGGTAAAAGAAGAAGAAGAAGTTATGCTCTATCT
>JASDQU010013530.1:0-12680 GCA_032191745.1 Picea mariana | reverse complement strand
CTCTTCAAGTATGGACATCAATATAGATATTGACGTATCAAGTGGATTGGATAAAGTAAAAGTACATGTTACTCTATCTAAAATAGTAACATCCCTTTAAAACAAGAAAATGGAAAGAATTTTTCTAGAGTTGAAGATGTATAGGAGGTCAGTGAAGATTTTCTAGTGATGTTGTAGGTAATGAATCAAGGGAGGAAGAATAATAGTCATAGTCCTTTCTTTATCACCTTGATGATTAATGAATTGTTGTTTTACAATCACATGTTGGATTCAAGAGCCTCAACCAATGTCATGTCACTCAAGGAAATGAATTAGTTATGAATCAAGACCACTTATTAGTACAATAATGTTTGTGCAATGGATTCAAAGGAATTCAAAGTGTGTAGTTTGATCAAGGATATTTAGGTTAAGCTAGAAATGTATCTATACATTTTTATATTAATGGATATTGTGGTTATTGATGTCTCAAATGTGTGGGGAATGTTATTATCTAGAAAATAGGCCACTAGTTTGGGAGGTAACACCCGAATGTATTTGTCATATGCTACCATGTTCCTACAAGAGGTCTTAGGAAATGGCTCCCTCTTCGACCTCTAGTGTTCCCTCTCTCACCAACACTAATCAATCATAATCAAAATTTATGCCATGGGTTATCAATGAGGTTATTTATTAGTTTCAAAATTTCAAAATGGAGTTGGCTCAGTAGAATTCTAGTTAGTAGCAGCTTGTGCCAACATGTCCAAATTCCCTTAATTTTGTCATTGACAACACTGGTGTTGATGTTGGCTTCCTAGCGCTGCAAATTTTTTTTTTTCAGAACTTTCATTGCGAAAGTGCAATGACACTGCGAAATGAGAAAACTTGATAATACAAATTTTTGTGATAAAAGGATCATTTGAACAACTTAGACATGGATATTTATATTGTACCTTTATACTTGAGTGTCACAAATCCATTGTCTTCCCCCAAGTGTGATTGTGTCACCACCTCTTCGACAATGATGTTCCATGATGATGAAGAATTGTTAGAGGCTATGAATTTTGTAAATGGTCCTTGGGCGGACCTCTACCTTGGATATCTTATCAATTTGCATCATGGGCCTAACTACTCTCCAACATTATCTTAGACTACATAATCTCTACAAATATATTTGATTCCTTGCCATCAACACCACCTCTTGTACTTGACAAGGATACATTAGACTATTCATCCAAATAAGAGACCATTGTTAATTCCATACTTGGGATAACTACTCCACTAGAAATTACTTACACTCTATCTCCTTTGGTCATACCTTCAATTCATCTCAAGCAACATTGCATCTTTCACTTACAAGGCCACCTTGGACCATACTTCCAAATCAAATACCATTGTTTTTTCTACTACATATAATGTTGTTGAATAGTTTGAGAGAGAAAAGCGTTGTATAGATATCCCTATGCACCGGGCCAAAGAAAATGTGAAGGGTTTTACAATTTTATTCATTGTCATCTAACCTATAGAAATTGAATACAATTTGTATTTAATTCCCTTGAAGGGTTCCCCAATTAAAATCACATGTGTAATTTGTAAAACTTTGTGTTTGTGGTCACTTAGTTGTTTGATAAATCATTTTATTTGATGCTGATTAAATAAAAAACATAATAATAAACAAGATATTAAAAGACGTATGAGACCCCCTTGTTTTTGGGACAAGGGACCCCCTTTTCAAAATGATTTGATTGTGTAGTCTAGGAAGGTGTACATACCTATGATCTCCAAAAAGGAAACACATGTTCTACTTATTTTATGAAGGTGTACATACCTATGACCTCTAAGGAGAAAACACATGTTCTTAACCATGAGGCCCACTCAAATTGTTGTACACCTATAAACATATGTAAAGACCTATCTGACTCTTGATGTACACTCAAGTAAGCACAATCCCAAAGTGAAGCTCAAGCCACCTTTCAAATGAAATTATTGAAGTTAAAAAAGGATGTAATAGTTGTAGATATGGATGTTTCACTTTTAGACATCAAGACTAAGGTATATAGTTTCAATGTGTGCATGAAGAGCTAGAAGAATTTGCTTTTTAAACAACCTTTATTCCTGATTTAGTTAGTTCTTTATCAATTTAGTTAGTCTCCTTATGATAAGCCTAGTTTTGAAGGCCTCTTCAATACTTCCTCCTTCCCAAAGATTCCTCTATCACCAAAAATCTCAGTGATGCCATTTAATCTTATTTGGATTCAATAAACCTTCTAGCACACCTAATCCGATATTGTTTCTATCTAAGATTTAGAAACGTTTAATTATGTCTTGTTTTATAAACGAGTCCTTATATCATGGATATAGTTCTTATATATAAGTCAATTTTATTTACATCTTGTTCCTCCCATCCTCATTCCACTAATGACCAATTCTCAAGATTTTGATGGTATACCATGTAAATCAATAGGAACTATATCTAATAATCCCACCGAGTCAGGTGGTAATATTATTTTACTCAATGTTGCAATGGTGACTACCCATGTTGACTTTAACTTACCCCTTGTGCATGACTACATGCATGCCATAGAAGTCATGGTATCTTTTATCTTTCATGTGATGTTTTTTTCTATATAAAGGTTGGAATCTGACCATTTATCAACTCTCATACTCTAGTATTCAACCATATTTTACCTAGGGCAATGTCTTTCCTTCAATGGCTATTTCATTGTCCATTCTCACTATCTAGTTGGATAAACCTCCATGGAAATAAATAAAGTGATAACTTCCACAAATTTCACAATATCCACTTTCATTATGTGGTGTTATTTATTAGTAAATTGAAATATGTGGAGAAAAAACAATATAGTTTATCCAAATTTACTGTAGAAGAGACACATTGCAACCACAATAGCCAAATAAAGAACCAGAATAGGACAACAAGTTCTACCTTTATTAATGGAAACAATGTTCACTGACCTCTTCAAGGGGGAAACCTATAATTGAATATATCCGATATCAAATAACTTCACAAGAATCTCATTACATTAGTTCTACTCCTTTATATAGTACTATCTACCTCCTTGGAAATTTCTAGCAGGAGGAACCTTCTAGTTAGGTGGTGGTTGTCTTTGAGGGGAAATTTGCTTATAAGGCTCAAATCATCAGTAAATGGAAATAAGGGTGCTTGAGTGTTATGATCCCATAGAAACAAATTCCATTTTGTGCAAGTTGTGAAAAATCATTCGTATCCACATCAAAATGAACCAACTAAAATGTGAACTTTTTATTTCTCCCCCTCCACCAAAAGTCATGAGGCATGTTTCCCTATCCTTTTTTGGGGCCATGTAAGCCATGGCTCTAGAACCTCATTTATCACTAGTAAAAGAAAAACATACATTACAAGCCATTCTTAATATAAATATAACACAAGCAATTGAAATTGAAATGAGTCGAGCTAGTATTAATCCATCACTTCATTACAATATATATATCCTTGTTTAACTATGTTCGGAAGGTGCGTAATTTGAGGCTAATAGGTGTACAACAAAGGATAATTTGGTCAAGTAGGAAATCAATGGAGGGGAGAAACATCATTGTATGGGAGATTGATTATGCCTAGGGGGCCTCATGTTATCAAATCAACATAACATAGGTGCATAGAATCTAAGAATAGAAGTAGAAGTTGTCACCATTTTTTCACACGCATAAGATTTATAACAATCTTGTTTTAATATCCATAAAATTATTTTATACATGAAAAAAACAAAACCATATGGATTGTTGTTGAGATATTAAACATGTAATGTGAATTAACTTTGTGACAGAAGGTCACATAAAAATATTTTAACTCTCTTATGTAGACTCAAGTGCATCTCCTATATTTATAGGAAAACCAACTCAAATGTAGGAGATTGTTTGGTTTCAATCCAAATCATTTAGAGAATGATGACTTAGCATGAGTCCAAAGGGAGATAGAGAGTAAACAAACATGATAGTCTAAACCATAAACCATAACTTGAATAGTCATGTGTGAGAGATCTCCTACATCCCAAATGAAAACCAAACCATGCATTTAGTGATGAATCTTGTACAAGAAGGAAAATTTTAGTTTTGACTTGGTAACTTACCTCGTTAGACCACAACTTTTGAAAATAAGATACATCAATTATGTGTGTCATTTAAAATTTACACTTATAGTGTAATTTCCAGAGAACATAAAAAATTGAAATCCTTATGTGACATTCCTTTTATGCAACAAGGATTTGTATCATTGTTTCTTTATTACATTGTTCTTTTTAGTGTTTGACGCAAACACATTTATTCACACTGCTAGTGCCTAAACATGTAAGGGGGGTGTTTTCCAAATAGGCGACCCCTTTGGGCGGAAAGATGCAAAGAAGTGGGGTAAAAACCCACTTACCCTAAGTTTGAGCCGCAAATGCACGTTTTGCTAAGGAGCGGGCAGATCTAGGCGGCCAGGATTTGCGTGCCCAGATCTACGGTCAAGATTGGATTCCGGGGCCCCCTTGCCATTCTACCTTTAAAGTGAGAAGGGGGGTCCAGAATTCAACGCACAAGTTTGGTCGGCTGAGATTAAGGTGCTCCGATCTGTGGCCTNCACTTTTCTGCCTTTAACACAGGGGGTGTCCAGAATTGGTCCTATTAAGTGCACAGGTTTCAACGACCTGGATCAGGGAGCCCGGATCTACAGTCACGGTTGTATTCCAGAGCCCCCTCGCCATCCTACCTTTAACAAGGGGAGGGGTCCAGAATGAGGAAGTTTTCAGTGCAGGCCCCTCTACTATTGTGGCATCTCCTCCTTCCGCCACCTTCCTTCCACTTAGCGCCATCCTGGCCCATATTTTTCCCCCTGCCACCTCCTGCCAGGTGTTCCTCTCTCTTCCTCCATGCCACTTCCACCTATGTCGTGTCCCCACTCCCCAACCTGTCGCATCGCGGCCTCCTTGTCACTTTCCCATGGCACTTTGCCTCGTTTTCCGGTGCCACAGATTCTCTATTGCCTTCCACATGGCCCCTCTTCATCTCATCATCCTCTCACCTTCTGCCATGTGTCTCTCTCACTCTCTCTCTCCCAGTCACCTCCACCTATACCCCGCGCTCCTTTCCACTTCCACTTGTGGCCTATCCATACCCCGTGGAATTTCTCATCTAGTGTCACAACACCACCTCATACTCCTCGCCAGAGTCTCATCCACGTTCGCCCACTGGGTCTCTTTGTAGCAGTCTAGCAAAGGAGCAACAACCAAAGGAAGACTGCCACGTTGTCTGGGTGCAGAGTTGACCAGGGCCTTTTAGATCTCGATGAATCAATTAATGAAAATGAGAAAGGTGGGTGAGACATCATCCCCTTCCTTAAATAGAAGGTCAAAAAGGAGCATACACAGAAGCAGGCTGTCAGTCCAGCCTGACAAAGATCACGTCTGACAGACGACTACATGGGCATTCTACCCAACGTCTGCATGCGCCGCCTGATAGATAAGCTCCTCAACGTCAAGCATTGAACTCATGATGTGATCGCACTTTCAGTGCCGGAGTCAGTTCCAAGTATATGTAGGCATTTTTTCCATTTTGGTATCTATCGATGGTAGAGCTGTGCTCCCGACTGTAAAGTTTTAATAGACGTTCTAGTTTCCTGGTTATGTATCTGTAAGTGAGATTTCTTGTTTAATGACAGACAACTTTCTCATCCCATCTGGTTTTCATCTCATATTGAGGGAGTTCGTGATTGACTGATTCACATGAATCATTGTGACTGTGTTATGATAAAGGATTTATTCTAGCACTGTGGTATTCTCCAGTTTTTCTTCATTTGAATGTAAGAAGCTCTTGCGTTCAAGTTTTCTTTCTACAGGCTGTTAGAAACCGGATGTTTATAACATACCTTTGCATTTCCTCATTAAATTCTTCCCCCTTATCACTTTTACTACAACCTACTGTCTGAAGTTTAACTAAGACCTCACCTGCCTGTGCATGTCTGGCCTAGTTTCGGATTTAGAACAATATTGTTCTGATTTATCTTCCATTTGATCACCCTTTATAAAAAAATCATGACATAAAATGATGGGCCTCGGGCTCTGCTCTTGCTGCAATCTAAGAGTGACTTCTGACGCCAACATTTCTGGCGCCGTTGCTGGGGACAAAGTTGAAAATTTTCCCTGGGATTAAATGACACTGAGCCTTTGATTCTGAAGGTGCATTAGGAATTAGAGCCCTTGAATATTACTACTATGCACCTGGTGACTCCATTGTGATGAATTCACTGTGGAGAACCTACTATTTTAGTTGTGGCTTCCAGAGGTAGACACACGCGGTCCCATCCACAACTGCCTCTAGTTATGCATGAAGCTGATCCGGAGGTGATTATCAGAAAAGGGAAGGCCTCTCAAAGAGAAAATCCCACCGTTGAACCAGGTAATCTGCCGTCTCCTTCTGTAGAAAATCCATTTTCTTCTTCTCGGTTTCCTAGCAGACCTTTTTCTGAAGTTTCCCATTTCCTGAATTTCGGGAGTGTTCCTACTGAGTTTTCCCCTCTTGGTCTGGGATTGGAGGGAGAAACCCTTGTCACTCCCTTCTCCCCTGAATCTGTACCTTGGCGTAGACCCTAGACCACAAAAGATTTAACCACCCCTTCTCTTGTTACTGTTGCTACTACTGCACAGAGGGAAGTGTCTGCTAACTCAAGCCCCTTAGCCTTCTCTCTGAATCCCCCACTGTTTCCCCTTCCACCTGGAATCTCATTCCCAATATTCCTTGTTCAAGCTCCTTCTCCTCTGAGTTCTTCTCCACCTAATATTCCTATGGTAGGAGAAAATCCTCCCATGACCAAAATGGAGGCTATAATAGCTGCTAGGTATGCTCCCCTTGTGTTACCTCAGCCTCTTAATGCTCTTCCAACAGATGGCTACCTCAAGTAGTTTCCCAAGTTTACAGGTGAAGGGGACATAGCTGCAGAAGAGAACCTTGAAGCCTTTTACAGTTTTACAGATGATAATGTTATCATGCACGCAGACGTATGGATGAGGATTTTTGTCCATAGCCTTTAGGGTGAGGCTAGAAAGTGGTTTAAGGCCCTGCCTCATGGATCTATCGATGGGATTGAGGCTTTGGATAATGCATTTTTGAGGCAGTGGGGAGACAAAAAAGTCTTCATGTATTACATGATGGAGTTTGGGTCTTTGAAGAGAAAAGAAGGAGAGTCGATCTTTGACTTCTCCAAAAGATTTAACAAAATGTACAATAAAATCCCTGCTAAGATTAAACCCTCAGAAGCCTTTGAAAAAATCACTTATGCTAGTGCCTTTGATCCTAATTTCTACCTCTTGTTGAGGGAAAGGAGAGAAATTACTCTAGCTCACATGCAGGATGCAGTTGTGGAAGTAGAATCTAACATATTGGCTGTCGATCGACTCAGGAATAAGGCTGATAGAGACTTATCCAAGAAGAGACATGAATCCTCCCTATCCCATTCCTCTCCCCTTCCCCTTCAGACAGATGAGGTAACTAAAGTGATCAAATCGCTTTCGGCTAGGATGGAAAGGTGGGAATTAGAGGGGAATCTTGTGTACAGAAATCCCCAGAATATTGACAACAAAGGTTTCAGGAGGTCTGGTAACAATGTACCATAGGCTTTGCCAAGGGAACAAAGGAGTAGAGATGGAGATGATCAGAGGATTGAAACCCCTCTCCAAAATAACCTACTTTCTCATGAGGAAGGAGAGGAGGTAGATGAGCTCGACCCCGAGATTCACTGCATTGAGGACACTTCCCCTTTTCCCCATTTAACTCAGTCTGCATATGAAGAATCCATTACTACTACTCAAATCAATGAGTTGAGTAAAGGGGAGAAGGCCAAAAACGCTCCTAACAGATACCATCTTAGGTCAAAAAAGAAAGAAGGGAATTTTGAAAGTCAGGATCAACCCCTCATAGCAGAAAGGCCTGCTAAGCCTGCAATGCTCACTACTAAAGGAAAGAAAGATCAGAATACTTCGACAACAGCCAAGGAACTTGTCTCTGAGGTAAGGGAAGCTCCTAAGCCTCTTTCCTCCTTTAGTTTTTAGCACGAGATTCAGAATATTAGGATTCCTGTACCCCTCTCAGAACCAGTTAAAAATAAAGATTTCAAAAGATCCCTCTCCAAACTGCTACAATCTGAGCCCCCCCAGCTTTCCACAGACTCAATAAATCTCCAAGATGAAAATCCAACAGTCGTCCTAGGTCCCATGGTAGAAGACATAGATGATTCATCCCCTCCCTTCTACACATCTCTGAACATACATGATAAGGTGCTGCATAATTGTCTCATGGATTCAGGAGGTTCCCACAACCTTATGCCCAAAATAGTCATGGAAGAATTGGGACTGGAAGTGACAAAGGATTATCATGATTTGTACTCTTTTGATTCAAGGAGGGTGCAATGTCATGGAGTCATCAAAGACTTAGTGGTCTCTTTGTTTTAGCTGCCAATGAAGAGTGTGGTCATGGACATTGTAGTAGCTGATGTTCCCCCCAAGTTCGACATACTGTTGTCAATATCTTGGATTAAAAGACTTGGAGGAACATTACAGATGGATCTCACATATGCCACCATTCCAGTCTTCGGAGGAGAACACATGAGTTTGTACAGAGAATCCCAATTGGCTTACATTGTTAGTGATGAAGCAAACCCCACCAATCATCTTATCTTTGCAATTGACACTGATTTGGGGTCTAGTTTATTACAGCTCACTGACACTCCTGAAGCTCCTTTTCAAATCAGAAAGCAACCCATTTTTAATCATGAGATACCTCCTCCAACCACCTCTGTTTGGAAGATGTTCTTCGACGGAACCTCTTCTAGCTTAGGTGTTGGCGCTAGAGTGGTTTTTGTGTCGCCTTGTCAGGAAACCATATCCCTGTCATACAAGCTAGAATTTGAAACCACCAACAATGTGGCAGAATATGAAGCTCTGGTTCTGGGCTTAAGGGCTGCAAAAGAAATGGGAATTAAGGAGATAGCAAAGTTTGGAGATGCTGAGTTGATAATCCAGCAAGTCAGAAATGCTTATCAGGCTAAGCATCCTCAGCTCAAGAGTTACAGGAATGAGGTGTGGGACCTGATTGATAATTTCTTCTTGGCTTTTAACATTTCTTTTACTCCTAGAGAGGAAAATACTTTGGCCGATTCCTTATCTATCTCATCTAGTCTGTTCAATATCCCTTTGCCGCCTAAGATCAAATATGATGTTGAGATAAGATATAGGCCATCTATACCAGACAATATCAAGCATTGGAAAGTATTCGAAGACGATCTTGAAATCGAAAAATTTCTTCAATCTGTTGATGAATTTTCTACATTGCATATTGATCAAGATCCTGATCTCGAAAGTCACCCTCACCTTGAGGTATTTTTAAATGAAATTTCTAATCACCATATTATTCATATGCCTAGCAATCACATTCCAAAGGGACTAGTCCCTTTATAAAGACTATTCGATGGGAATGATGTCGCAGTAAAGGATAGGGTTTCAAGTGAAGATGTTGATACAGCGGGGTGCAACATTGGCACACAAGAGGAGCCTAAGTTTGTCAAATTGTCAAGCAGCTTGACCAAAGAATAGTGGGCGAAATATACTGAGTTATTAAAAGAATTCACTGATGTGTTTGCATGGACCTATGAAGACCTCAAGACATATGACACATCTGTCATTGAACACAAGATCCCACTGAAGGAAGAGGTGAAGCCATTTAGACAGAAGTTAAGACAAATAAATCCCATGTTGCTGCTTTTCATGGAGAGAGAAGTGAAGAAGTTGTTAGATGCCCAAATCATTGTCCCCTTGAGATATTCTGAGTGGGTGGCCAATTTGGTCCCAATGAGGAAGAAAAGTGGAGAAATCAGGCTCTGTGTTGATTTCAGGAACCTGAACAAGAGCTCAAAGAAAGACAACTACCCCTTGCCCAACATGGAGCACATACTGCAGAGGGTAGCTGGTGCATCTAAGATATCCATGATTGATGGTTTTTTTGGCTATAATCAAATATCAGTCATGCATGAGGATCGAGAAAAGACAACCTTCACCACTCCTTGGGGCACATTCATGTATGCCAAAATGCCTTTTGGATTAATGAACGCAGGAGCAACATTTCAGCGAGCCATGGACATAGCCTTCATCGGGGAGAAAGATTAGTTTGTGGTGATCTATCTGGATGACATCACAGTCTTCTCTAGATCTGATAAGGAGCACTGTTGCCACTTGAGAAAAGTCTTCTTGAAATGTCGGAGGTTTGGCCTTTCCTTAAATCCCAAGAAATTTTTGTTTACTATGAAGGAGGGGAAGCTGTTAGACCATATAGTATTAGCAGAGGGAGTAAGAATTGACCCCAGCAGGGTAGAGGCAATTCAGAACTTGTCACTTCCCAGGTCTAGAAAATAAGTCTAGGATTTTTTAGGGAAGATTAACTTTCTAAGGCGGTTTGTCTCAAATTTTTCTGAGTTGGTAAAACACATCACATCCATGCTCAGAAAGGGAAATGAAGTAAAATGGACTGTTGAGCCCAGGGAATCTTTTGTGCAAATAAAAAGGGCATTGACTGAGGCACCTATGCTGATCAGTCCTAATTATTCCAAGGATTTCCTAATTTTTTCTTTTGCTTCTTTGGTATAGTAGCAACGATCTTATTACAGAGAAATGAGGAGGGGAAAGAGCTGCCCATTTCCTTCTTTAGCAAGGCATTAAGAGATGCAGAGATCAGGTATGAGATCATGGAGAAATAGGCCTATGCCTTGGTGAAATCTCTCAAAGATTTCAGAGTCTATGTCTTGCACTCAAAAGTAACTGCATACGTCCCTTCAGCCTCTGTGAAAGACATCCTTATACAACCTGACATAGACGGGAGAAGAGGTAAATGGATTGCTAAGATCCTTGAGTTTGACTTGGAAATAAAGCCCACCAAGTTGGTCAAAGGGCAGGGTTTAGCCAAGTTGCTGGTTGACTCCAATTGCAAGGCCTTGGGTGTTAGCTTCATCAATGTTTACTCAGAAAATCAACAAGCTGAGTCGTCCATCCAAAGCTCTCAGAGAGGCTCATCATTAGAAGAATGCACCTGGTACAGAGACATTTTGTACTTTTTGCATGAGTTGAAACCTCCTGATGGAATGGGAAAAAGCAAGGCAAGAGATTTGAAGCTTAATGTAGTCATATATTGCCTTATTGACCAAGCCTTGTACTGGAAAGACCCTCTAGGGGTTTTTTTGAGGTGTCTGAACCCACAGGAAGCCCAAAAAGTTATGTTTGATTTCCATAGTGGCCTTTGTTGAGGTCATCATTTCTGGAAGACCACAACTCACAAAATTCTCAGGGATAGATACTATTGGCCCACTTTGTTCACTAAAATTTGCAGAGAAGTCAGAGCTTGCATCAAATTCCAAAGGTTCTCAGGAAAGAAACATCTCAAATCTCTGCCACTAAAGCCTGTAGTAGCTTCAACATCCTTTCAGCAGTGGGGGTTGGACTTCATTGGAGAAATTCATCCTCCAAGTGGCCAACACAGATGGATCCTGACTACAACAGACTATTTCACTAAGTGGATAGAAGTTGCCCCCACCAGGAATGCTTCACACAAGTTAATTATCAACTTCCTGGAGAATATCATAGCCAAATTTGGCTGCCCCAGCAGGATTGTCACCGACAATGTTGCTTCTTTCAAGTCTGAGCCTCTGGTTAAGTTCTGTGAGCAGTTCGAGATTTCACTAATTCACTCCACTCCCTATTATCCTCAAGGAAATGGACTGACAGAATCTTCCAATAAAAGCCTGATCAAACTCATTAAAATATTATTGGAAGACAATAAGAGGGCCTGGGATTCAAAGCTCAAATTTGCTCTATGGGTTGATCGAGTGACAACGAAGAAGTCCCTGGGCACCTCACCTTTCCAAATTGTTTATGGGACAGAGGTTTTTTTTCCCACTCATCTCGCTTTACCTGTGGCGAAATTCTTTCAGGACCTTGAAGGAGAGCCAGACCATATGGTCAGAAGGATTCATCAAATTGTAGAAGTGCAACAGATCAGGGAGTAGGTAATGTACAGATCTTACAGTCATCATCAGAAGATCAAGCAGGTCTTTGACAGGAAGGCCACAAAGAAGGAATTCGAGCTGGGTGATTTGGTGCTTAAGTGGGATACACCCCGGAAGGATAGGGGAAAACACAACAAGTTTGATGCCCTCTAGATTGGGCCCTTCAAAATCTTTGAATTATTCTTGAACAACACTTACATGTTGCAGGATTTGGAGGGCGAAGAAGTTTTTAATGGCCCAGTAAATGGGCATTTCTTGAAGAAATGTTTTTTCTGAGCCTTAGACGGCTTCTCTGTTTTTGTAAATATTGTTTTTCTGTTTATTTTCGGCTTAATAAATGACTGCATAGCCCAACATAAGGCAACTAGAACTGAAGAAGGAGTTCTTAGAGCATCACAGGGATGACTCTATCCCCCATGGAGCCTAATGTTAGTGCCTAAACATGTAAGGGGGGTTTTTTCCCAATAGGCGACCCCTTTTGGCGGAAAGATGCAAAGAAGTGGGGTAAAAACCCACTTACCCTAAGTTTGAGGTGAAAATGTGTGTTTCTCTAAGTAGCGGGCAGATTTGGGCAGCCAGGATTTGCGTGCCCAGATCTACAGTCAAGATTGGATTCTGGGGCCCCCTT
>JASDQU010013529.1:92191-109670 GCA_032191745.1 Picea mariana | reverse complement strand
GTTGGCTGTACTACTGAAAGGTCATGTAACTGTTGACATATTGATATATGTTGAGGATTTTTGCCTCATATCATTTGGTGCTGAGGGTGTAAGCTGAGTCTTGCATTATAGATCTAGTGCTCTTGTAGAGTTGTACTATATTCAGTTGTTGTTGATAAACCCCCAGATTGTTGCCCATAATAAAAAGAAAAATAGTACATACATATTGTGTTATTTGTGTTCATTGTAGTGATGACTTGATGATGATATATTGCGGATATATGTTCTCATCTAACTAGATATAAATGACAACAATGGGTAATGAATAAATGTTGAATTTTAACTAAGGATTTTTTGTAAAGAGGGAAGCTTTTGGGAAAAAGAGACCCACACTCATTCACCCCCCCTCTAAGTGTGGTAGGTGTGTCCAAAAGCCTATCAATCCTTATCGATCTACTTTTTACATCACTTAGATACTTATTTATACATTTACAAAGAGGCCTAAACATAGGTAAACCCATGGGACGACATACCATAACTCGTTACATAAACCCTAAAACCCTCTACTCGGTCCACAAGCCCACAAAACAAGCGAGATCCCACGATCTACACTCCACCTTGGTGCTCCATGTTTGACTAGCCTGTCGAAGTCCCAAAAGTGCTCCAACATGACCAATGTTTCCTCAAAACTTGGTCAAGGGCCAACAAGTTATGAATTGTTGAGGTATTATTGTTGTTCCATAGTTGATTAGAGCATATAGGAGTGGGATATTGAAGAGCTCCATTATTGTGATTTTGTTGGGAAATTAGGTCGTATGTGAGGAATAGATCCAACCATAGGTGCAGGTTCTTCCTCATTCACTCATAACCTAAAATCAAGGGTGGCCTATTCTAGAAATATTAAGTGCAATAGAGCCTATGGTTGACTAGAATGTCCAATTTTTGTAGTCGGTTGGTGTATTATTTTCATAAATATAAGTGTTATGGTTTATTATATTTATATTGAGTCTATGTTCTATAAATTATGTATTTAATGGTGTTATTTTTCATGAGTATGTTTATAGCTATCATTTGTCACAAGGAAAACTTTAATACCTATACATTATGTCACAAGAGTAGTAACAATAGACAGGTGTTTCTAGAGAATATTCAAGTTAATGAGAATAATGTTACATTACTCCTCATGAATCATATGTGTGATGTGAATGTTGAGACTTTAGATCTATCCAAAACTCCTCCAAAACTCTTCATTGGAGAACAAGAAGGTGCATGTTGACCCATAAAGGATCACCATACAACTTGTCATCTATCTTGATAATTTTTGGATGGAAAAATTGGAGAAATTAGCTTGCAGGGTCCATTTTAGGGGTAGTTCCTAGTTTGGTGATTTGGGGTCTAGAACTTTCTAGATCTCATTTGAGACATCAAATGGATTTGTTTTGGGTGAAAACTTTATGATATTATCTCCCAACCCCTGAATGCTTTTCTACATACTAAAATCTTTCCAATGGTGCAAAAATCACCTCAATCATAGTTTGTATGCAAAAGTTTGGCCTCCCACAAGTTGACCTACCTTGTTGAACACCATGGAACCCAATGGATTCCACATCAAACACCATTAAGTACACATGTAGTTCTATTCAAGTATCGAATTTCAATATTATTCTAGAGATTCAAAAACCATAAAACTAATTGAGGGTTGAGGCATGAGAAATCCCTAACCTTGACACTAAATCACTATTAGTCTATGCTAAATACTAGATAGTTAGGAAGAGAATGGGTTCCATTCTTTTGGTATTTTTATTTTCTTATTTTAGGCTTTCACGATGTGTTAGTTTATTAGTATAGATTTCTGGATTCATTGTGTATTGAAACATTTTTTCAACATTTTGGACCTGTGATAGACGATCCATTGCCAAGACTCATAAATTATGGAAATTTGATTCCATAATTTCTAATTCATGATGATGGACTGTGTATCATAGGTATAAAACGACGAGGTATTATTATTGTTCAATTATTGAGTAGAGAATCTAGGAGTGGGATATTGAAACACTCTGTTGTTGTGATTTTTTGGGGAAATTGGGTCATATGTGAGGAAGAGATCCAACCATAGGTACACATTCTTCCTCATGGACTCATAGCCCCAATTGAAGGGTGGCTTATTCTAGAAAGATTAAGTGCAATAGAGCCTATGTTTGAGAGGAACATCCAATGTCTGTAGTCAACTGGCATATTATTTTCATAAAGATAAGTGTTTTGGTTTATTATATTTATATTGAGTTTATGTTGTTTAAATTATGGATTTAATGGTGTTATTTTGCATGAGTAATATACTTGTGTAATTATGAGTGTTTTATTTCTATTTTCCTAATCTTGATTGTCATATTGCGTGCATTAATTCAATAAAAGAAAGACATAGAAGATTAGAGCATGGAATATAAAGATGGTGTAATAAAGTTTGAAGTACCCCCACCATCCCAACAATGTACAAGGTGGTTGGGTACACTACAATGTGGTAGCATATCATGAAATATCAATATGGTGGAAGAAAATTTGAAGTACTCCACCATCCCAATAGTGTACATGGGTGGTTGGTTACATTATAGAGTGGTATCAGGGCCATGGTTACAGTACTGGGGCTGTATGAGCCAAAATCCAGAAGAAAGAAGTTACAAGTTACTTGTAAAGTGTTTGATAGAATTTACCAAGGAATATAATTAGGGGAAAGTATTGAATCCAATTACTTTTTGTATAAAGGTTTAAATTCCTTAAAGTTGGATTCTTGTTACAATGGAAGAAGCACAAATTGTTATAATGCATGTATAAAGTGTGTTCTAAGTCAAATTTGGCAAAATCCCGAATTCTGGATGAAATTGAAAGAGGAAATTCACATAGTGATGTCAAAATTAATGGACCATGGGGTCGGTTTTAGTATAAGACTAGACGAGTTATATATTTAAAGTCTAAAAAATCCATGGTGACCATAAAAAAAATTAGAAAACATATATATTTTTGAATTTTTGGAAAATGTCAGAAAAATAAATAAATGATGTGGACTCGTATCATTGACATGGACCATACCGATGAAATGGACCCATATTGGTGATGTGGACTACTAGAATGACATGGAGGCATCATGGTGCAGCTAGGTTGAGTTGAGTGTTCAGGTAGCAATGGCATGGAAGGCTCCATGGTGGTATGATGACCATGCTAGAAAAAGTGGTTTACGGGATGAAAAGAGCTAGTTTTGTGAAGGGTTTCATTTCACTCATAATTTCCATGGAAGTGATCAGTGGCCCCCTAATTTGGATTTAGGAGTGGAACAAACTGATTAATAGACTAAATACAATAAACACAGAGATATGAAGAATAACATATATATCTAGTGAACAATATCTTCTATTGAATAATGAAATAGGATGAAATTGTAAAACTGCAGAACTGAAACACTCGCTCGAATGGTGGTAGTTATCTCTGAGAAGATATGTGATTTCTACGTGCATCCATATAAGAAGAATTCATTAAAATGAGGCTCTAGAGGACTTTTTGATATTATTGATGAATTAAAAAACCCTAGACATCCAAAAATCTAACCCTAGAAGGTGAAATTCCAAAATTCATTTGGGCCCCTATGGGTAAGTTGGTGTAAGTTGGTACCTCAACTTCCCAAGCTCATAACTTTTACATGCGACCTCTATTTTAGGTGTGTGATAGCCCGTTGGAAATTAATTTCAAAGAAATACACATTTCGCTGTCAAAATCTGTCTATGTCTACCATTTGACTGTGGTGAGTAAAAGAAACAACGTTTAGGGCCCCAAAATGGCCCTATAAGTACAATAGGATGTGCTGACATGAAAACATACAAAATAATCCAGTTGGATTAGGAAAGAGGCCACCCTTATCCACCTGGAGGAGGTGTGGGGCTTCAAACAACCCCAGAAGTGTAGAACCCACAATTACAAAGGAGTACAAAAAAATGTGTTAAACAAAAATGGACAAGAGGAGCCAGTTGGAATAGGTGGGTTGCCACCAATATCCACCTACATCAATCTTCCCTCCTTAGGAATCAATGGTAACCATTGATTTGAGTTCCCCCATTAGGTGAGGAAACTTTTGCTGGATTTGGCCCTGGCTGAGTTACTTTCTTTGGTGTAGGAGTTTCCCTGCCTTGACAACTCGATAAAGATGGATCATCTCTTGGTGAGTGACTTTGACCTGTGTGTCCACTATATGATCGATGGATTCTTATTCCATGTAGTTAGGGTTGAGCTCTGTTGTTTCCATATGTTCTGCGATCTCTGAGGTGTCCAATAATGGTGTAAAATATGGCCGAAGGAGGTCCTGGATGCAGGCCAAGGAAGGGTGGAGTGTTGAGCTTAAAACAATTTATACCCATAGCCTTGGTCATAGTGTAAGGCCCATAACGAAGTGGGTGAATCTTATAATGTGGACCCGTGAGATGCTCCTTCTACAAATGAAGCCAAACTTTGTTGCCAACCTGAAACTATTGTGGTACCCTGTGTTGATCATGGTGTTGTTTGTACTTAGGATTGAATTTTTGCAAAATCTCTTGGACATGTTGGTGGATTTGATGAATCTTCTCAATGAATCTGTTGGCTTTGTCAATCAAAAAATGATCATGGGAAGAGTCTGTCTATGCAGTGGAAAGAGGAAGTGCAACATCAATGGGTCCGAAGGGTTGGAATCCCAGACCCACCTAAAATGGGCTATGGCCAATGGAGATATGGAGAGCCCTGTTGTAACTGTGTTGAACATTGGGGAGACTCTTGTCCCATGTACGTGGATTCTTAGAATTGTACATGCATAGGATGTGCACAATAATCATTCGATTGACGACCTATGTTTGGTCGTCAGTTTGGGGGTGGAAAGTAGTGGATTTTGTGAGCTTGGTGTCCAACAAAGACTAGAGACTTGGCCAAAATGTGTTGAGGAACTTGTTGTCCTGGTCAAAGATGATGGTCTGTGGTATAAGAAAGTGGACCCACACTCATTCAAAGAATATCTTGGTAGTATCTGCCTCTGTGATATTCTTCTTGCAGGCTGTGAGGATGGCCATCTTCGAAAACAGATCAACAACCACAAATACATAGTCATTTCCTTGCATGGTGAACGACAATCCACACATGTAATCCATTAATATGGATTGGGGTGTATAAGCCTTTCTTCTTGATGGTTGGATTAGAAATGGAATAGGACGTGCAAGGTTTGATATACTTGTTGATATCTTGTCAAATTTTGGACAATAAAAATCTTTCTGAAGGATGACCATAGTTTTCTCCATGCAAAAATGTCCCGCCACCCAACTGTAGTGGGATTCCCAAATCATCTTTGCACACTCGCTTGTAGGAACACAAAGATGGCCTAGGTGGCATAAGAGTCCATCCTGAATATGAAAATAAATGACATTTTCACCTATACCCAAGATCTTATAGGTGGTGGAGAAGTCCAGATCTTACTGATAAAGTTGGGGCCACTCAGATGCTTCATGTTGACAGGAAGGGAGAACAGTGGTAAATGCAACCACATGAGCTCGACTGTGGTAGTTAGTGACACAATTGGAGATACATGTCTTATACTTGATGTTAATATGGAACTACTGCAGGTAGGTGGACCACTTATGATGGAGGTCATTCTGCAATTTCCCTTGTGTCTACATGAACTGCAGAGGCTTGTGATCAATGTGTATGATTGTCTCTTTTCCTAAAATTTAACGTTTCCATTGACGCCAAGATTTTACAATGGATTACATTTCCTTGTCAAAGGTGGGGTATTTTTAGACAATATCTAAGAGTGTTTGACTATGGTATGCCACTGGATTCTTATGCTGAGTGAGAACTATGCCCACAACATAGTTAGATGCATCAATCTCAATCTCAAATGGTTGTTGCAGATCAAGAAAAGAGAGTACTAGAGATAATCATAATCATTGCTTCAGATCATCGAATGTTTATTGTTGCTCCTTCACCCACTTTAACTTGGCCCTACCACCTTCCTTCGTCACCTGGATGAGGGCCCATGTAATATGAGAGATTCCCAATACGAACCGTAGGTAAAAGTTGGATAGTCCCAAGAAGCTCTAAAGCTCAGTCAGTGTGGTCGGGTCTGGCCTGTCATGGATGAATTGGATCTTAGCTGGATAAACATGTACCCCATGCTCATTAACAATGTATCCCAAGTATTGGACCCTGTTCATGCCAAAAGAGCATTTTTCCAAGTTGGCATATAGCTTGTGTTGTCGCAGAGTGCTCAAAACCTGTTGAATATGCCACATGTGCTCCTCCCACATTATACTGAAGATGAGGATGTCATCCAAGTATACCACCACAAATGAGTTGGTGAAGGGTCACAATACATCATCCATCAACCTCATGAAAGTGGCTAGTGAATTTGTTAAGGCAAAGGGCATGACTAGCCAACTAGCCATTCGAAGAGATCTCCTTTAGATTGAAGGTTGTCTTCCATACATTAGTTTGTTCGATGGGAACATGGTGGTAGACATACTTTAGGTCAATATTGATGAAGAAATTTTCCCCCTTGAGTTGGTGAAGAAGGTCATCAGTCCTGGGAATGGGCTATTGGTTCTTTATTATGATTTTGTTTAAGGCTCTATAATCAATGTAGAGTCGCCACGTCCCATCTTTCTTTTGCACCAATATAATCGGGCTTTTGTAAGGGGAGGAGATGAGTCTGATGTTCCACTTTTGAATAAGCTCTTGGATCTATTACCTGATTTCGTCATTTTCTATCAGTGAGTGATGATATATTGGTCCATTAGGTATAGGTGCATCAGGGGTCAGATCAATTGGATGCTTGACTTGGCAGTGTGTCGGTACATCTGTAGGTGAGGAGAAGATGTATCTTTATTCTTCCATGATCACGTCCACTTGCTTCTGCTGCAAAGAGAGGTTTTTTGTAGAGGCCACAGATGTGGAAGTGACCTTCTACTTACTGTGAGCATGGATCACAAATAAGATGAACTTCCCAGTCTGTGAGATGACTTTACTGCATTTCTTAGCAGAGATTAAAGAAATAGTAGTAGGTAGAGCTATCTATGGTATTGTGTACAATTTTCTACCTAAAGTAATAATAACACTGCAGGGTATAGACTCATACACATCATGATGCTTCCACAAATATGGTTGTCCTAAAAGAACATCAAAAACTTCAAGGGGAGCAATATCACACAGTACCTCATCTTTGAAAGGCTTGATGTCGTAGGGTAGAAGACATTGTTGGTTGACACAAAGATCTCTTCCTTGGCGAAGCCAACAGATGGTGTAGGGCTACCGGTGCGATGTCACTGGCAGGGCCAACCGCTTGACTACCTCTACTGAAATCAGGTTCTTCTCACTACCACTATCGACAATGAATTTAAGAGGATCCCCTTTTACCCACATCTCCAAGTGAAAGAGGCGTTCCCCTTCTTCTGGTTCTTCTAGTTCGCTTGATCGAACTTTGGTGGTAGAGATAGTGGCATCAGGTTTAACATCAATAATCCACTTCCCTCCTTCAGGATCTGATTTAGAATCAGAATCAACCTTAGAATCATAATCTTTCAGTTTCTCCATGAGGGATTGCTTGGAGCGACATTATTTGGTGTTGTTCCAAGGAATTTTATGGTACTCACACCATTTTCCCATGTCCTTTTTCGTATTCTCATTTCCCTTATTGTGTTGCAGCTTGGACTAGTTTTCCTAAGGGATTCCATCTCAACTTGGTCCCTTGTTGTGTGGGTTAGGGCTACCATTTCCCTGCTTCAACTATGAGGGGTTTGCAGATCCAAACTCTCGCCTTTTCTGCTTAAATTTCTACTCGATCTTGACAATGTATCTATAATTCATGCCCAATGAGGTGATGTCCAAAAAATCCATTTATGTTTGAATGTATCTATGAAAAAACCCATGGAATTTGAGTTGCAAATGATGCTCAGACTCTTCGATACCTAATTTGGTGCGCAGGGTATGGAAATTATTGGTGAAATTTGGTACTGCTTGGTCCCTTTCTTGACATAGGGTGGTCCATCTGGTGTACTGGTCATCATAACTTCCAACATGGTAGTACTATTCTTTAATGGCATCCTAGAAGGAATCCCATGTAGGGTCCACCACAAACATTGTATATTCCGCTACAGACCTTTTCTCAGAGCAAGTATCCCACCAGTCTTTAACATGGGGAATCGCCTTGAGGAGTGAAAAAGTGATCTTTTCCCTATCGAAAAATTTATGGACCGAAAAATCCCTTCGAGTAGATTCAACCATTTATCTACAACATCCGCATCTGTCAGTCCTTCAAATAATGGAATATCAAAATTTACTTGTACCTTGAAGGGGCTTGCATGTCTGCTTGATGTAGATGCATCCCCTATGGGAAGTCGTCGATGGATCTGCACGAAGTTGTTTGTCATTTCATTCCTTTGTTATGCGAGGGATTCCTCAAGCAACATTTTGATAGGATCTCCTACTCCATCATATTTATTTTCATCCCCCATGGGTTTTTGTTGAGCTCGACGTGATCAATATTGTAATGGATTGATTGGTTCGAGTCCCAACTTCTTCTACCCAAATCTTGTCAGGGAGATCCACAGAGAAAAATAAATGAAGAGAAGACTACTCAGGTACCACTTATCAAGATTTAAGAGCGAAATAAATTGATTAATAGAATGAATAAAATAAACATAGAGATATGAATAATAACATAGATATCCAGTGAACAATATCTTCTATTGAATAATGAAATAGGCTGAAACTGTAAAACTGCATAACTGAAGCACTTGCTCGAATGGTGGTAGCTATCTTTGAGAAGAGATGTGGTTTCTACGTGCATCTACATGAGAAAAGTTCCTTACAATGATTCTCCAGAGGCCTTTTTGATATTACTAATGAATGACAAAACCATAAACATCCAAAAACCTAACCCTAGAAGGTGAAACACCAAAAGTCATGTGGGCCCCTATGGGTAAGTTGGTGTAAGTTGGTACCTTAACTTCCTAGGGTCGGAACTTTTGCATACAACCTTCGTTTTAGACGTGTAGTAGCCCATTGGAAAGGTATTTTAGAGAAATACACATTCCACTGTCAAACTTTAACTCTATCTATAGTTTGACTCTAGTGAGTAAAAAAAATGTTTAGGGCCCCAAAACGGCCCTGGAAATACAACAAGATGAAAACATACAAAATACGCCAGTTGGATTAGGCGATAGGCCACCCATATCCACCTGGAGGATGTGTGGGGATTCAGACATCCCCAGAAGTGTAGAACCCACAACTTCAAAGGAGTATAGAAGAATGTGATGAATAAAAACAGACAAGAGGAGCCAGTTGGAATAGGTGGGTGGCCACCAATATCCACCTGGATCACCTCCAGACATAAATAAGTGGTAAATGGTTATGGGAGCCTTAGGGAAAATTAAAAAGTGGGTAAGTTATGCGCTATAATAAATCTCAAACTTTGATATGAGATCTATGGGTGAGGAACATGTGCATGAGGAGAGGGTGTTGCATATGTAACCCCTGTCTATCATATCAATCCATGACCATGCACCATGTGGAGGGTGCGAGGGTATAATACGACCTACTATCCTATCAATGCTTTGTTTCATGCAAAGTGGAGAAAAATGACAGTTGGGTTCAATTGTTCCATGATAAATTCAATTTAATAATAAATCGATTAAAAAAAAGTGGAGGAAAAGGTAAAGGTAGGCCACAAAAGATGACACGACATATCAAGTGGTGAGGAAGGTTTCATGGTAGTGTCATTTGGTGAGGAAGTTTTCATGGTAGTTTCATAGGTTGATAGGTAGACACTAGCACCACATTAACATCTATGCACCATGCAGCATCAATAAGATGAAGTCTATATAAAAAATAAATCTAGCGCAAAAATATTATTTTCTCCATAACAAGAGAAAAAAAATTCATAACAAGGCGAAATTTTAGGGGTAAGTCCATAGAGAGGAATAAAAACGTGCCTTTGAATGTCATTCGATAATCTATCTTCAAGTTTCTAGAATTTGTAGATTTGTGGTTTTTGAAGAACATGGTGGATTTCCCTTACAAAGACTTTGTTGCTGATGAAATTTGAGAAATAAGAAATGGCAGCATACATGAAGAAACCTAGTGGAAAATTTGGCCAAATTATAGAGGTTTTGGAATGGAGATGCAAAAATAGGCCAAAATCCAATATTCCAAGAGACTTTTTGGGGATTTTTAGGATTTTCAAAGGAGGAAATGAGACCCTAAATCACTAATCTAGAAAAATATCCTTACTCAACATTTTACCTTATCAACAATCTAGACAAATTTTTCTTACTAAATATTTCCCAAATCTTCTCTATTTTGGAGATTGACATTGTGGCTAAAAAAGCTAAATCTATATAAAATGTAGAAAGGTCAAAGCTGATATTTCCATATTGATGCATAATTTATTAGGAAGAACAGATTTACAATTTGAATGTTTCTATGTACTCACCATCACCAATATTATGTAGTACCCTAATTTTGAGCCCCGTATTAAATAATGTATTTTGTTAATGAAAGGTCGGAGTGCCCAAACAATTAAAAGAGGCCCATGTGCCTAGAAAGTGCAATATTTTGATGATTATTAATAATAAATACATCATTGGCTGCTAGACAGATAAGGAAAAGAGTTATAGGGGGCTATGATTCCACAGGAGAGGGGGCTTGAGGGGCTAAGTGTTTATTTTTTATTTTTTATTTACCCATTTTTTTTTATTGGAGAATATAAGTTGCATGAGCTTCTTGGGGGAAGGAAATGTGGTTCTCTAATTCCAAGAATTATATAAACACATCTTTGGTCTGTTTGAGGGGTTCTTCTTCACTCACACACTCCTTCACTGATTCATTCATTCATTTGTTCATTCATCCTTTCACTCTTTCACCCACTCTTCATTATTCATTCATTTGGATATTGGCATGGGAAAGATAAACAAATTGTGGAGATGAACCATGGTTTGGTTGGCAGTAATGAATGCTGGTGTATTTTGGCCATGAATTAATGCATGCATGTCTCTTATGCATTGGCATGCATTAAGCTTTCCCCACATCCATGAATCCCTAGAGTCCCAACATAGATATTCTTGAACAGATGCATTAGAGCCCTGGAAGGAGGTGGACAGCATGAGGGACTGCGTGGTAGAGAAGGGGGTCCATTCTCTTGGGTTGTGTAGGCTAGGTAGAAGAGAGTTGGTGTACTTTGGATTGTTGTGTTTGTTGAAAGTATTGTGAGAGATTGAGTGTTGACTAGTTTGGGAAGCCAAGTGACACTTTGGAACCGTCCTTGTGGACTCATAGCCCTAGCTCATGGGTGACATTTCTCTTGAGACATGGAACACAAATTTCTATGGTTGGGTGGAACGTGCTTGGTCAAAAACAATTTGGTGATCGGTTTCATGAAAGATAAGTTCTCTCTATCATGGTTTCATTTACCTATATATTTATTTCCTCTATGTATTTATTTATCTATGAAATTTGTATCTATATTATGCATTCTTGCTTGGTATTGTTTTGCATAACATATGGTTAATTTCTTTTAAGTTATAACATGAATGTTGATCTATGCAAGTGAATATTTCATGCATCTTTATTAATTAAAAATGTATTGGAATTCAGAATTAGTTGAAAAGCAGGTGTTATCACTAAAAAATCATCCACAACATTGCACTCAAATGATTGAAGAAACACATCAATGCCAACAACAGTTAGTCCACCCTCAACACCAAAATGCATCCAGAAGGAAAAAATATATATAAATGGGTCAAAAATTGAAGTGCACAGACTCACCAAAGGAGGCGCACGCACAATGTGCAACATGCACAGGCCAACACATCCTTCAGCACGCGTAATGTGCAAAATGCGTGAATTTCTATGAGAAACGTTTCCACTTCTATGAACGAAACATTTATCAATCTTGTCAGCCCCTCAACCACTTCTAGTCTGACCCCCAATGCGATTTGACACTCATATCTGAGCAAAATCTAGATGGGAGGTTGGTAAAGAACTAGAGGGTGCCCTAAAAGGCCCCTTGTTGACACTATGAACCAATTACATTTTTCCATGTATGAATGTTATAAATAAGAGCCATGGGTGTGCTAAGAAACCAATATCTTCAAGATATTATTATGCTACAAGAATTCTTACTTGAGAATCCTATTTTCTCTTATAAGCCTTCAAACACCATTGCAATAGGCCATTCCACTCACCTCTTGAGGGAATAAGCATTGGTTTTCTTCACCATTTTCCATTTATTCCATTAAAGAGTTAAGAGATCTCAATTAGGGAACTCAAGAGCCCTCCCAAGGAGGAAGAGGGGGCTCATAAGTACCTGTCTTTATCTATGGTGTTTTTCTTACTAATCTGTTGATCCATTGGTAGCATTATGTTGGTCATTTGTTTGATTTTCATGGTTCTAAGTTTCTCAATCTTTCTAACATTTATTTATTATTATTATTAGTTTATTTCCTTGTTTTCATATGTGTTTGGCTTATCTAACCCACTCACAAACTTATGTCTTGTTTAGCATGCTTATCTAGACATGCAAGTGTTGTTGTTTTTCTCACCCAAGTGACAAAACCAACACAACAGATTGGCGACCATACTAGGGAATAATATCAAATTCCTCCCTATATGAGCTTTGAGAGCACTTCATTTTGATTTTTTTGTCTTGCAGGTACCAAAAATGGCCTAGCCCAACCTGCCAAAATAAAAATTTTGAGCTGAGGAAGGAGTATTTCACTTGGAAATTTCTCCCCCAACGCGTGACAGGAAGTGCGTGGATTTTCCTTCCCAAAGATGCACACTCTACGCACTGTGTGCACCACAGGCCTCATTACTATGTGCATTATGAAACCTCTGTTCTTCTGTCAGAATTGTAACCCATGCAGAAGTCTAATTTTTCAAATTGTAAGGGTTTTTATCAATGGTTTGAAGGCCCCTAGCCTTCAGATTTTTATTTTCCTACACTTTGTAAAGCAACTACACTCCACTTAGACTCCTTTCCCATATGAAAGGTTAGCTAACATAAGAAATTAGGGGGTAAAAAGAATCATAGTTCTCCTCTTCTATTTTTGTTTCCATGTGGATGGCTCATTTGGCTTGTAAAATTCTAAGTTGAAGTTATTTCTTTCATACACAATCACTTAAAGTGGGACTTGAAACAAATTTTTGACCCTCAAGTATGCTCTTCCCTCGCACCCTAGTGCTATCTTGGGAATTAGAAAGGAGGTTGAGAGGAAGTTTCATATCCCTTCAAAAAAATATTTAGGAGAGGAAAAATCCCCCCCAGGGTTCCCATTTAGTTTTTGAAATCATCTTAAAATTTTGGTAAGGGCCCATACATTCGCACATGTTGCAAACTTAGAATAATTTCTAAATTATTTCTTAGTTTACATCACAATCTAGGGAAGTTTAAATAACAAAGTAATGGTTCCATATATGCCCACATTCTTTCAATCTAGGATAGTTTCAAAGCTTTCTTAGTATAGACAACATTTTATGAAGTTTAAAGGATTTGTAAAGGACGCATATGTCCACATTGCTATTTCTTTAGGGATTTAAATATTCCGCAAGGTTTTACCAAAGACACATAGTAATCTAGGTAAATAATATTTGTAAGGACCACAAAAAGTCCACATGTTGAAATCTCACAGTTAACTTATTAAAATATTTGCACACGTGTCATTTTATTGCACACAAAGCCACTCCTCACACACATAATTTCTATTAGAATAGTGGAGGTCGAAGTAGGTTTTCTCCAAAGGAATTCTGAAATATCTGACTACTTCTTTGGAAATTATCCACACCTAATTAATTCAAATGAGGTTGGTCCATGACCCCAATCTCTCATCCCACCACATCTAAAAAATTTCTAATAACGCACTAAATTTTCCTCCACAGGGGATGCCAAAAGAAATTTTTAGTCAAGGTAGGATCTTGGGGGTAGGCATCCAAATAACTCCCTGTTTTCTGGTTCTCACATTTTTAAACAATAAAAGTTGAGGAATAGGGAACTTTCAAATACTCCAAGTCAAGTATTCCTACACCATAAGGCAGGGAGATACTCGTGAAAGGTCGAAGGATGAGGTCTGGTTGTTTTACGCATCCCTCCTTGAGTCACCCAAATCTTGTGAGGGAATCCATCCTATGACCCATTTCTAAGGCCAAAAATCTAAATGCCACACTTTGATCGAGGTACCTTGTGGAAAAAAAATAGGACATCTACCTAGGTGGCGATTGTGGGCTGCAATTGCACCTTGATCAGATTTTGTGTGGCTACTGGGAAATACCACTAGCTCTTTTGGGATATGCACCCTCTATCCTTCATTATAATTGATTACTTCAACCTTCACTATTTCCTCTTCTGGTGGCTTCAGACTCCATTGTTGAGTGTTATTTGAAGGCCCAGTGTTGATTGAGAGGAAGGACAATATGTCTTTTAGGACAGGAACATTTGTTTTTATGTTCCCCCATGTGGACAAAATCCACTTATCCACATGTTTTCTTATTTACGGTTGATTTATGTATGATGTTCATTTGATTACATGCAATTATGAGTTATACTATTTTGTGAAGGTCACAAAGATACAAAGATCTTGTTCATTTATTTCTCTTGTCACCATTTGCACACATTCACTTTGCTATTCAAAAACCATAGGGGACCCACATAATCCTCGTCGTTCCAGATGCTTGTAGAATCTCCCCCCCATTCTAGGAGGAGCTCTTAGTCTTTCCAGCTCACTAGATCAACCATATCACACCCCCATGAGTGCTAGTGTTTTGGGATCAGCTTTACTTGGTTCCACTTTTCCTGGGTCAAATTCCCAAGGCCATCCATCCACTAGTTCTCCTTCACAAGGAGGAGGGGGGAACACTTCTTCTCAAGAAAGAAGTACTACCCCACCAAATCCCTCTCAAGGGATAGGTCCACTACCTTCTCACACAATGGTTGGAGCTAATCCTCCACCAAATCATCCTATGCCATACTTGGCATCTCTCGACATTCCTGATCTAACCAAACTCACGAATGATCCCATTTTACATGACCCCACATGGCCCAATATGCCTACCAAACTACCTTCAGATATTCCAAAGTTTTAAGGAAAACCAGGGGAAGATCCTGCCAACCATGTTATGACCTTCCAGTTATGGTGCTCTTCAAAGAACGTCATGGATGATTCCATCCATTTGAGGTTATTTCAAAGAACTCTCACGGGCCCATCAACCAAATGGTATGTGCACGAAAATTTAGGGTCCCATGTGACCTTTGAATCATTGGTCAAGGCCTTTTTGTCCTTTCTCCAACTACCAATATGTCATGATATTAGCTTAGAACTTCTATTTGAGTTCAATCAAACCATTTCTATCCATATAGCCGACCACATCCATGAATGGCGTTGACGATGCAGTTTCTCTAAAGAAGAAACCACCAAAGAACAACGTCTTGATTGGTTTCTCAAATCACTTGTCTCTGTTATTTCCAAGGATGTAGCATCCACTTTTCCTCAATCAGAAGAGGAGGCCATCAACAAGGCCCAACAACTTGACCTCATTTATGCTCATTCAGGTTACTTATACATAGTATTACATGATGCAACCAAACCCATACCATTTGGCCAGGACAAACCTGGGATGTCCCACGTTGCGGATGGGTTGATTTGTTCTACTAACCGTCTCAACCCTTACAACTAGTTGTCACCCACTTATGGTGCACATTCATATACAAAACCATATAGATGAATGCCTTATTATCCTCCTCCCACTCACCAATGGTCATATCCTGTTGCTCGCCCTCCACCAATGGGTGGACCCTCCTCGATGCCCATGATACGTCTGACCTCTCAACCAAGTATAGGTTCACCTTCTACCTCCGCATACAACCTGAGAAATAGTGGAAGTGCTTCAACTTCCTACACTCCATATGTATTGTCTCCACAAAACAATTGATATTTTCCATTTCCTATTCCTCCAAAACCGGTTGCTTCTCCACCAAGACAACCACATTCTGGTGTTAACTTTCTTCAACCCTCTCCCATTCAAAAACTTTAGAGTTTTGAATAGATGAATATGACCAATCCAACCCATCCACCAAATAATGCCAAGAATAAAGCAAAAAATCGAAGCAATAACAACCCGGGACCATGAGGAAATAACCCCCAACAAAACCATCCCACTGGGGGCAACCATAATTAGGGAAACCAAAACCCCCAAGGGGGAAACAATAATAATCAACCACGAAAAGGGAAGAAAAATAACCTTAGAACTAACTTCCCTTGCACTCTATGTGGTGAGTATGGAAATTATACACACCACTACCCCCAAATTTCTGACTTCAAACAGATGAAAGAATCCATGAATACACAACGTCGTCCAGTGTTGCCTTCCCCTTAGCAGGCCCCATAATAGTATTTTTAATAGACACCTCTGGTCATTTTCCAAAATCCTATTCCACACCAAGGTGTGATGAATACCCTTTTGGAGGTACTCCCTGATCCACCCCAAATGGGGCAGTATCAAAACCCAAGTCCCAATCATCCTGGAAATACGGCCAATCACAACATCCTCCGTAACAGGGAAGAAATTCTTTTGCAAACACGCGGTCATTAGTATGGTGTTCCCCCTGAATATACCCCAGCCAACTTAGAAGTGGCTCCAGCTACAACTAGAAAACCATTGATGATTCCATGCCCTAAAACTCAACCAAACCCTCATATAAGTTGTATGTCGTTATGACATAATGTCCATAACCCTCATGATAGGGAAACACTTAACTACAATTTGGTGGACCACTTAGCACAATCTCCTGCAACCATGTCTATATCGTAGGTCCTCCAAACTTGTCCAACTCAATGGAAATCCTTTCTTTCCGCCTTGGGGGAAGTTGACCCAACTGATAATAGATTTATCACTTTTGATCTAGATAGTGGAGAACCACACCTCCCTGCCCTGGTAGCTTTTCAGATACCAGTTAAAATCCGAACTATCACAATTCATCGGTGTATCATTGATGAAGGTGCATCCACATGCATCATGTCCAAAGTAGTATGGAAAAAACTTGGCCCACTCGAGCTAGTACCATCTACGATCACCCTATGAGCTTATGATAGTCGACCATCATCCCCTGAAGGGCTCTTTCAAAATGTCCCTATAGAACTCAGGGGAAAAACCATCGTCATCGACATTGAATTTATTGACACCCCACATGATTACAATATCTTGTTCAGATGTAGATTTATGTATGCTATGAAGGAGGTGTCCTCCTCTGTGTTTCGAACAATGATGTTCCCCACAACAAGAAAATCATTACCATAGACCAACGTACACATTATGAAGATAACCATTCTGCCAACATTGATAACATTCTCCCCCTGGTACACACTAGCTCAGATGCTTCTTCAGTCATCATCATGGGTCCTTTAATTTTCAAAGACCCGTCCTTATTGGGGGCATATCATGGAGCACCACC
>JASDQU010013529.1:81538-92145 GCA_032191745.1 Picea mariana | reverse complement strand
ACTACTCTCACCTTTCCAAACATGTTTCTTTCCATCCTTGTATGGTATCTCCATCCACACATGATGGTCCCTATGCCATCTCTCCCTTGTCAGACAGAGGGATTACTGATGCAGATCCCCATACAGGATCCTACCACACCACCCCCACCCCAAACTAGCAGCAACACCACCACCACTGGGGTGAAACAGAAGAATAATGATCCCACAACTCCACTTCCTCCCTGAGCTCAACCTCTTTGCGCACTATGAGAAAGAGAAGGACACCCCACTAACAAATGTCCTACTCCTCCTGAGTTACACAATCTGATCTAGCTTCCTAGAGTAACCACATTGCTCACCACTCCACCAAGTACATTCACTGCTACTACGGAGTCCTCAACCACACGCAATAATAGGTTGCACACCAAATTCGATTGCACCGTTTGTTTAGAGTATGGCCACTACACTCATCATTGCCCAACTCTACCTCAATTTCGCCAAACATTAGCCACAATAATCCAAATATCTCTGCCAAAGCCCTCTCAGCCACCCCCTACTATCGCTCACATTATCGATATTCGATATGTTTAGTCGACATTCCCCGAGTGAATGAGGTGCCCTCCATAGTATCGGGACATTCACTTTATGTCCAGAAGTCCCTCACACCCTATAAGCGATATCCCTTCTACACCCTCACCACTTATGGGAGACAACACTTACCCATTGACAATTCCCCCTGTCACCTCCCAAGATCCCCTCTACTCTTGCATGTTTCATTGTGATGAAGATGTCCTGGAGGAACTCAATTCCCCTGATTTCCCATGGAATTCACTCCATCATCGAGCACTTTTTATTTCACAGAAGGCCTTTCACCGCCCTGTCCAAGCTTCCATGTGCGTAATTGAAACCAATGACTTTATTCCTTTGTGGCATATAGACTAGTTCAACAACCCTATCCCTACCCCAAATGCTTTTGAAGAAGGAAACATGGCCAACATATCCCCCACTGTCAAAATTTGCATTTCCATTAAATCGAGAATCGTAGAAGAAATCACCATTGGTGCCACATGCTCTCCTGAAGAACTCAATGCTTACAAAGCTCTCTTTTAGGAATACCGGGATATCTTCTCCTGGTCATATACATAGATTCCCATCCTCAATCCATTTATAGTCGAACATCGAATCGACACTTGGCCAGATGTCTCCCCAATTCTTCAAAAGAAACGCCCCCTTCACCAATCCAAAGATTCAGCTATCAAAGCCAAAATTGACAAGTTACGCATTGTCGGGTTCATTTACCTCATTGCATACACTTCGTGGGTCTCCAATCCCATCCCCGTTAACAAAAAAATGGGCACTATTTGCATTTTCACAAACCTTCGCAATCTCAACCTTGCCTATCGCAAAGACAACTTCCCAACCCCTTTCATCGACCAATTTGTGTCGGCCACGAAGCACTGTCCTTTATGGATGGGTTATCCGGCTACAATCAAATCCAAATCCATCCAGTAAATAAGTATAAAACTGCGTTTACTACCCCTGGGGGTACCTTTTCTTATCGCGTCATGCCTTTTGGACTCAATAATGCAAGCTCTACATTTCAATGGGACATGACCTATGTTTTCCATGATATTTCTCACATCATCCTTTCTTATTTGGATGACCTCACTACTCGATCCAAAAATCAAACACAACATCCAGATGTCTTATGCATCGTTTTCCAGTAATATGACCAGTACAATATCCTCTTGAAACCCCTCAAGTGTGTATTTTGCGTCACATCTGGACGTCTCCTTGGGTTCATTGTTTCCCAACATGACATCATGGAGGACCCTCCCAAGTTCCAATCTATCACATAAATTCCACCACCTAGGAATTTACACCAACAACAAAGCCTACAAGGCAAATCCAAATTTTTACGTCACTTTGACCCAGACTATGACACTTGTGCACACGGGTTTCTCCACTTACTATGACATGATATCCCATTTCAATGGGATGAACATTCTTAAACAAAATTTTTTGATTTGAAATCCACCTTATCCAATGCCCCTTTGATTAACCCCCCAGAATATGATCGTGATTTTCACAATGACACTTATGGTGGTCACCTCTCGGGTATGTCCACCACCTAAAAATTTATTCGATCAAGGCAATTCTGGCCCACGTTGTTTCATGACTTCATCCACATTGTCAAGCAATGCAACAAATGCAATCTTTATTAAAACAAAGTACGAGCACCACCGACTCTTATACATCTAGTCATCACAACAAGCCCCTTCTATAAATGGGCAATAGACTTCATGAATTTCCATCCTCCATCCTGTAATGGACATAAGTACATTGTTGTGTCCATAGATTACTTTACCAAATGGGTCGAATCCATGCCCACTTTCAGCAACACCGCTGACACACCAATGTATTTTTTCTTTAACCATGCCATTACCCAGTTCAGAGTCCCACTACAGTTAGTGTCCAACCATGGAAAACATTTTGAGAACGAGATCTTTAAATAACTCTCCTCAAAATCAGGCTTCTCCCATGAGTTCGCCTCCCCATACTACCCTCATTCCAATGGACAGGTCGAGGTTGTTAACAAAGTCCTCAAAACCATGCTCAGATATTCCATAGAAACTTTGGAAGAATCAAGTAAATGAAAAGGAAGAGTCATGTCATAAGTTAGACGTTGAAGTTGTTGATCTGAGAAAGAAAGTATAAAAGTCAAACAAATTCTTGAATAGCTCACAAATCTTGAATGAGAATTTGGAAAGTCAAAGATCACCATATGATAAATCAGGTCTTGGCTACAAGGGAGAAGTTACACATGTTGAAGCAAGCACCTGAAATAAACATGAGGTAAGTCCCTCACTCTCAAAGGATAAAGATAATCTTGCAAGTCAACCATCTAGACAATGGAAGGAAATTTTCATAAGAACAAAGAAAGGAAGACATCAAGAAGCCATCCTTACACCTCAAATAAAATGGAAATCAAAGCAAAGGTATAAAATTATTTTTCATGGTCAATGTTATTCATGTAATGAATATGGTCACAAAGATTTGGAATGCAGATCTCATACAAGGAGAGATAATGGAAGAATTCATAACACCATAAGGTGTTGGAGATGTGATCAAGTAGGACACATTGTTGTTCATTGTCACAACATGAGATGCTACAACTATAGTGGATCTGGCCACAAATCCCAGGATTGTTGGAATACAAGAAGAGGTTCCATAATGAGGACTTCATATAGCATGACTAGAATAAGGAATGAAGTAAGGAAATGAGACATATTTGAAAATATGGAAGCTCAAAGCTTAAGTTCTCAGAAGCAGGAACACCTTCATAAGTGGGTGAAGAAGACTGAACAACCAAAGCATAATGGAAGCCTTAAGGGAGGATCATGTGTGTCATCTAATGAATCATATGCTGGTGACAGTGGTATCAGTCACGTACATACGCATGCTTACCTTGAATAGGTCGCGTACATACTCGAGTTGTCTATGCAACAAGCCACGTATATATGGTAAAGATTAAGGAAAGGGGTTAGGCACACTTGTTGGGGATTTAAGTGATGGTATGAATCTATGATGCAGGGTTTGACATAGTTTATTGCAGGTTATGACATTGTTTGATGCAGGTTTTCATGATTACATATTGGATTATGTAAGGTGATGATATAAAATAAAAAGGCCATCTTGGATGCATGGCACTAACCCATGAGTATGGATTGAGGCATTTTCTGTTGAAGAACAATACTGGTTATGACAATAAATTTATGGCACCTTGGTTATGTGATATATATCTTGATGATGCTAGCTAGAGATGTCATTGATCTATTGAAGCACACTACTAGTACATGTATTGTTGGATGCTTAGTATTTGCTATAGTAAATTGAGGATTGAGGCTAATCTGTTGGGGTACATGGCTGGTACATATTTTGAGTATCATTAATATATCTTATGATGTATTATTGAAGCATTTTTGTTGGATATCTTTGCTCATATATGCATTTCATTCACAAACCCTTGATTGCAATAATTCAAAATGCAACGATGTTGAATTTTTCTCTACAAGTGAAGAAGAAAATCTAGAAATAATTTGTGTAGAGTTTGATGGTAGTTATCCTATGGAAAGAATAGAAGAATAACCATCATAACTTCAAAAGAAAGTTGAAGAGTGTATATATGAATATAGCAATAACCACTATTATATAGACTATAGCTATCTTTCAGATAACACTAAAAAGTTTCTGAAGAAGAGTCAAAAGCACATCTTGAAGTTAAAGGAAATGCTCAAAGAACAATAAGAGAGTAATAAGACTCAATTAGATGAAAAGGAAGAAGAGATCACAATACTAAAGAATGAAAAATAAAATAAGAAGGTAGATGACGAGATTAATAAAAGATTTGAAATTATTGTTCATCTCAAGACCCAAATTGAAGAAGCCAAAAGGGTAGAGGAACTATTGAAGAATCATGTAAATGAAAAGGAAGAGTCATGTCATAAGATATAAGTTGAAGTTGTTGAGGTTATAAGTAAAGTATAGAAGTCAAACAAATTCTTGAATAGTTCAATAATCTTGAGTGAACTATTCAAGTGAACTATGGTAACTGAACCCTTTTGCTTGAGATTTCTCAATTGGCTAAAGAAGGTATTACTCCTTGTATCCTCATAGTGTGCTATCATTTATTCCGTGAAAATTGTGCAAGTGACGAGTGATTTGCGAGAGAAAAGCCATCGATACCATACAAATTGATTAGGTTCTAAATATAAAGAAGCAATTCGTACATTTTGTGTATGCGGCACATTATGGAGATCAAAGAATTGCTCCATCTGAAGTATCCATGTGATTGGGTCCTTGCCATCAAACATCCTCATATAAATATTAGGAACATGGTTGGTCTTCAAACTAAAGTTGGAGTTTCTCCATTCTTGATTCACCTTCCTTGTCTCCTCATCATGAATTTCATGGGATGCATTTTCACTTTTAGGTGTCTTCTCTATTACAAAATTTTTCAATACTTCCATGATCTCCCCTTTTAAACCATCCATCTTAGTATCCAACTTAGCTTCCATTGAATCCATCTTCTTTTGTATTTCATTTATGTCCCTACGCATTACTTCACCTTCATCAAGAGTCCAAGTAGGATTTTTTGGAGGCTTATTTGGTGTAGAAGTTCCCTTTTTTGGTGGCATGTTGGCCAAGTATCACTTTTGAACCTTGATTTTGAAGTGGTTCTATAGACAATATTTCTTCTATTGTATCTCCCAAGTTTCAGCCCCTCTGGGTATGAAACTTTCTTTTATGTAGTTCTCTGATATTTCTTCTCTGCAATTCCACAGGTCTGATCAAAATTGGATGTGCCAAGTAGAATTTACGGTCACTTCCTCACAACTTGTCGATTTTTTTCATTTCCAGGAGATCTCACTTGTATAGCATGCCCCGCACAAAAAATACTACAGACTGTCCACAATCCAATGAAACTAGTCCCACTCAATTTGGATACTCTAAGAAGAAGTTATGATTGTTTTACCTGGAACACCTTCTTGAGACTAGTCAATAAGACTAGTCAGATACCCTATCTTACACACAGTGTATCTACAAATTTAAGATGACCCAGAAGCTTAAATTTTTACCACATATACCTTACTAATTTCTGTAAATATCCTCTGGATTTCAGGGTCTGAAACGTTACAGAAACATTTTTATAGAGAAAATTCTGCAATAACTCAGTTCATGATGATTCCAGAACCCTATCTTGTACAGGTTGTATCTCCGAAATTATAAGGCCTCGGGAGATAAATTTTGAACCCAACGTACCTTGATTCTTATACTAAATATCCTCCAATCCATTCCTTCTGAAACGTTGTAGAAAAAAATTTATAGTGAAAATTCCAAGGTGTCTCAGATGTAGCAGCGAAACCCCAAGACCTTGAGCTCTGATACCATATGTTAAGAACCAAATATCAATATAGCATAGAAAAACCTCAGAAAAAGTACTCAACACCTTGAAAAATAGATAATAAGCCTCTTTGAGGGGGCAACCTCCTTTTACCCCACTTAAATGTTCAAGTACAAGATGATTCAAAATGAAAATGGCTCCTTAGTATATATAGAAGACTAGGAAGTATAATTACAACTAATGGCCTAAAGCCGACATAAATAAAATAACATTACTAATATAATATGCCCCAATTAAGGGGTAATGAGCCAATATTAGGGCTTAACATTACCTCATTGGGTTCTTGGAAATACTAACACAAATTCCAAGCTAATATCTTCCCATGGTGCTTCTGATATTGACAATGGCTTGTACAGTCTAGTATTTTCACTCTTCCCCTTTGTATGCTGGAAAATTATACAACTTTTCACACATTTCTTCACATATTTGGCAATCTAATGCCAATGGTAGTGTTCCTCAACCAATGCATGTGTCGTTTCCATGCAAAAATTTCCATTAAAACTACCATTATGCAACTCTCAAATGAGTTTCTCCCTGATTGACCCTCTTGTAATGCACAACTATTGAGTTATAGACAAGAATCTTTATTGGATAGTTTAATCCAACAATAGATTTCAATTCTCAATCCATTGTATTTTTTTTCCTTTTAATCTTAAAAATATTCTACATCCTTCTCATACAAATTATGTATCTCTTCCAATGTTACAATATCCATAGTAATGGATGCACCATGGTTGTAGCAATGATGTCCCTCTACTAAAGGCATATGTCTCTCTTTTTTATCTTCCTTGTCTATAATTCAATACAAATTAGTATCTCTACAATAATTCAACCAATTTCATGTGTCTCTGATCTAAGTTTTCTTGGTTGTTAATGTATTGTAGTTTTTGATGATCATTGAAAAATAAAAACACTGTTGGGAAACAAGTATGACATCCACTTCTTCAATGTTTGAATGATGACATAGAAATCCCAATCATACAAAAAATACTTCCCCTTTGCATCATTCCACATATCACTATAGAAAGCAATCGGATTTCCCTCAGTTGGCTAAGCACTACCCCAATTGTTTCCTCGTTGCAATCATAGTATACCTGGAATTCCTTTCCCAAACTCTAACAAAGACAAAACTATTTTCTCATGAAATTTTCTTAGATAATTCAAATCCCATTTGGGATGATATGTTCCATTATAACTATCATGTCTTCATGTGAGTTGTTTGTGGCACACAACTCCCACTACAATTGCAACTAAGCTTATGTTAAAAGCATACCAAACAACGAAATATCCTTGCCTTTAATTTTTTCTTATAAAATTTTCCACTTAGAGATGGCTTTGACCTTCTAAGGATCCATTTTGATTTTTTTTTAATATATCAGGAATCCCAAGTATGATAATTATTCATTTATGAAAGAACATGTCTAGAAATTTATTAGAAGCTTCTCCTTCTTAGAATAGTCTAGGTATTGCCTCAAATGAATCACGTGCTCTTATTTTCTCTTGCTAAAAAACAACATGTCATTTAAATACAAAAGTGAAAAATTTCCTTGTTAAGGTTTTAATGCTTAATTCCATAGGCTCATGAAGGTATATCAGGTGCATTAATCAAAACAAATAGCACAATCATCCATATATACAATCCTTCATTCATTTTGAATGCTATGTTCCATTCTTCACCTTCACAAACTTGAATTTGATGATATCCTATCTTTTAATCAATCTTTATGATGTACTTTTATCTACTCAAATAATCCATTTAAACACCCATTTGTGGAAATGGAAATTGATATTTGATCATAATCTTGTTGATGATCCTTGAATCAATCCACATTCACCACTCTACTCCTTTCTTAGTTTCTAGTACAACATGTATTTCATTTGGAAAAATTCTCTCTTAATTAATCATTAGTTTAATTACTCTTAGAATTTCATATTCATATCCTCGCTTTAAGTTGAAATCAATTTATCTGGCGCTTTATTATGCAAATTGAATCCTATATTGAATTTAATTTGATGGAAAAATATCCTCGTAGGTGGAATTGCCTTTGAAATTTCATCTAAAATGATTTCCTTAAACTTCATTAATAACATCTTAACCTCCACTATAATTTCGTTATTCCTTAATTATAAATTTACATTCTTTGAAAAATGGTGAAACAACATCTTGCATTATCTTCCTTCAAGCATACATTTGTTGTACTTAACATAACCCTACTACCATTGTCATAGATATTTCCATTCCCATTGTGCCATTTTTCTTCTCTCATGGATAGCAACTTAAACATCCTTCCACCATTCTCCAAAAATAAGGTATTTTTTTATTTCATTACGACTACATTCAAATAAAATTTCCAAGGTCTTCCTAGCAAAAGGTGACATGTTTCTGGTAATACCCAATATTGGAATTTACCAAGTACTATTCTAACATAATGATAAGATGTCCCTTTTGTATATAAGAGAATCGATATGCATTTAGATGGGGTGGGTAGTTACAATTCAACTTCTAAATGACTTTTGTAGGTCCACTAAGCTCTCAAAGCTACCACCATCAACAATAAATGAATAATAATTACCTCCAATCTTGCAATTAGTTTTGAGGATTGTTTTCCACTAGAACTCTTTCTCTTTACATTGCCACTTTAGCTTCCACAATACTCTCTACAACATAAGGCTCTCTTCATGGTCTTGATGTGCTTCATAAATGTTGTCTCCAACAATAGATCAAGTGTGACTCTTAACACATTGTGTTGTGTGAGCTCCACCTTCTTCCCTTCTATTAGATTTTAAATTTTGTAAACACTCATAATCCCAGTTTCCTTGCACTTACACTTGATGCATGTTCTACCAAAGCTTCATCCTCTTCCTCTAGGGGATTCATAGTTACCTTTAGAACATTGGTTTATAGTGCTTGTACTACTTCCCTATTTTCCTTTGCTCTGTTCTCTTATGAACATGTTTTTTCCTCTACCCCTTATTACTTTACATGGGTACTCTATTTTTTTCATGACAACTTCTTGGTCTAGTACACAACAAGTTGGTATGCCTTTCCAATAGAGTGATATCTTATCATGTTGAACTCATCCTAGATGAAATATCAAAGGTATTCATATACATAGAAACAACCTCATCACCTTCATCACTTTTCATAAAGCTAATGGACAACCAATATATTTCTTCAATGTACTCTTTCATGCTCATCTCATTCCACCTCAAGTTTTATAACTTCATGAACAAGGTTAAAGAGTAGTCTATCATAAATAGCATACCCTTTAGCTTGAAAACCATCATATCCATAGCGTTAATTTTATCTTTTTATGTTTCGATGTTGATATAATTTCAAATTATCCCCGAGATGGATGCATGCCCATTCAACTTTATGGATACAAGAATCACTTTCTTAGCACCTTTTAGTTTTCTCAAATTAAAAAAAAGTCTCCATGTCCCTAGTCTAATCAATAGTCTAATCAATCAGTTCTCATGGGGTAAGATCCCTGAGTAGGTAGGAGCTATCTTTAGTCTACCTCTAAAATAGGTCAATTTCCTTATAAGTCTATGTTATATTTCTTGGATTTCTTCGAATTTTGAATTATAGTGTATCTGGTTCTTTCTCCTTATCACTCACATCTCAGAACTATCAACTAGAGCTTCACTTCTTTGGGCTACCTCCATGGAATTTACCTAGTATACATGGCTTTTAAAATCTCATTGATCTCATCTCCAATGCCTCTATGATGTCCTCATTTGCAAGATAGTATTCCTACTCCCTTATTGTGTCCCATCTTGTTTTTCATTAATGCAATTTCCCTATTACAATTTTACTCAAAAAATCATGTTTCATTGGAACCATTTCACTCCCAAAACAATTACACAGGTAGTAATCTTCCTTTATTGCAATTTTTATTCACCTTACACGTAGGTATCACAACCTACTTTAAAACCAAACTGGTACAACCTAGAATGGAATACAAGCAATAATCAAGAAGCACAAAACATTGAAAAGGAAGCCCATTCATAAAATGAAGCAGTTGTCTAAACGTTCTACCTTTTGAATGTTTTTTGGTAACTTTTTTTGTTTGATTTTTCTCGAAAGCCGGTGATGAATGGTTGGATCTATAGATTTGAGTGACTAAGCTTGTATATTCTACCTTTTGAATGTTTTTTGGTAACTTTTTTTGTTTGATTTTTCTCGAAAGCCGGTGATGAATGGTTGGATCTACAGATTTGAGTGACTAAGCTTGTATAATTTAAGTGTCCGAGGGATTTTTAGCACGTTGAATCCATTTATACATTCAGAAATGCAATTTAAACAATAGAAAATAACGATTTTATCCAAATTTATTTCATGAGATTCTGACCAAAAAACCCCAAAAATAGAACATTTAGCCAACACCTAAAATTAATAATAAACCAAACCTAAAAAAAATAGAATTCACACAACCAACATCTTAATTAAACTACAAAGTTCAAAAAGATTATATAAACAAGGGCTGCATGGCAGCTTAGTCCCTGCCAAGTAAATTTGGAAATAGAGTGTACCTAGATGGGATCATTGAACTAGTTAGAGTGTTCCAACAATTGTCAATTTACTATAAAACCATTGTGAATTTGCTATAATTATTATTTGTCTTTATTAAAGAAAAATTCAAAATCATTATTAAAAGGA
>JASDQU010013529.1:53001-81518 GCA_032191745.1 Picea mariana | reverse complement strand
TACTGCCATGATCTCCCCTTTTAAACCATCCATCTTAGTATCCAACTTAGCTTCTATTGAATCCATCTTAGTATCCAACTTAGCTTCCATTGAATCCATCTTCTTTTGTAGTTCATTTATGTCATTTATTCACCTTCATCAAGAGTCCAAGTAGGATTTTCTGGAGGCTTATTTCGTGTATAAGTTCCCTTTATTGGTGGCATGTTGGCCAAGTATCACTTTTGAACCTTGATTTTGAAGTGGTTCTACTAGACAATATTTCTTCTATTGTATCTCCCAAGTTTCAGCCCTTCTGGGTATGAAACTTTCTTTTATGTAGTTCTCTGATATTTCTTCTCTGCAATGCCATAGATCTAATCAAAATTGGATGTGCCAAGTGGAATTTACGGTAACTTCCTCACAACTTGCCGATTTTTGTCATTTCCAGCAGATCTCACTTGTATAGCGTGCCCCACACAAAATAATTGATATAAAATTCTGAAACTCACACCAGAAATACTACAGATTGTCCATGATCCAATGAAACTAGTCCCACTCAATTTGGATACTCTAATAAGAAGTTATGATTGTTTTACTTGGAACACCTTCTTGAGACTAGTCAATAGGACTAGTCAGACACCCTATCTTACACAGGGTGTATCTACAAATTTAAGATGACCCAGAAGCTAAATTTTTACCACAGATACCTTACTAATTTCTATAAATATCCTCTGGAGTTCAGGGTCTGAAACATTACACAAACGTTTTTATAGAGAAAATTCCGCAATAACTCAGTTCAGGATGATTCCAGAACCCTATCTTGTACAGGTTGTATCTCCTAAAGTATAAGGCCTCAGGAGCTAAATTTTGAACCCAACATACCTTGATTCGTATACTAAATATCCTCCAAGTCATTCCTTCTAAAACGTTGTAGAAAAAAATTTATAGTGAAAATGCCAAGGTGTCTCAAATGTAGCAGTGAAACCCCAAGACCTTGAGCTCTGATACCATATGTTAAGAACCAAATATAAATATAGCATATAAAAACCTCAAAAAAAGTATTCAACGCCTTGAAAAAGAGATAATAAGCCTCTTCGAGGGGGGAAACCTCGTTTTACCCCACTTAAATGTTCAAGTACAAGATGATTCAAAATGAAAATGTCTCCTTGGTATATATAGGAGACTAGGAGGTATAATTACAACTAATGGACTAAAGCCGACATAAATAAAATAAAATTACTAATATAATATGCCCCAATTAAGTGGTAATGAGCCAATATTAGGGCTTAACATTACCTCATTGGGTTCTTGGAAATACTAACACAAATTCCAAGCTAATACCTTCCCATGGTGCTTCTGATATCGACAATGGCTTGTACAGTCTAGTATTTTCAATCTTCCCCTTTCTATGCTAGAAAATTATACAACTTTTCACACATTTCTTCACATATCTGGCAATCTAATGCCAATGGTAGTGTTCCTCAACCAATGCATGTGTCTTTTCCATGCAAAAATTTCCATTGAAACTACCATTATGCAACTCTCAAATATCTTTCTCCTTGATTGAACCTCTTGTAATGCACAACTATTGATTTATAGACAAGAATCTTTATTGGATAGTTTAATCCAACAATAGATTTAAATTCTCAATCCATTGTATTTTTTTTCCTTTTAATCTTAAAAAAATTCTACATCCTTCTCATACAAATTATGTATCTCTTCCAATGTTATAATATCCATAGTAATGGATGCACCATGGTTGTAGCAATGATGTCCCTCTACTAAAGGCATATGTCTCTCTTTTCGATCTTCCTTGTCTATAATTCAATACAAATTAGTATCTCTACAATAATTTAACCAATTTCATGTGTCTCTGATCTAAGTTTTCTTTGTTGTTAATGTATTGTAGTGCTTGATGATCATTGAAAAATAAAAACATTGTTGGGCAACAAGTATGACATCCACTTCTTCAATGTTTGAATGATGACTTAGAAATCCTAATCATACAAAAAATACTTCCACTTTGCATCATTCCACATATCACTATAGAATGCAATCAAATTTCCCTCGATTGGCTAAGCACTACCCCAATTGTTTCCTCGTTGCAATCATAGTATACTTGGAATTCCTTTCCCAAACTCTAACAAAGACAAAACTATTTTCTCATGATATTTTCTTAGATAATTCAAATCCCATTTGGGATGATATGTTCCATTATAACTGTCATGTCTTCATGTAAGTTGTTTGTGGCACACAACTCCCACTACAATTGCAGTTAAGCTTATGTTAAAAGCATACCAAACCATGAAATATCCTTGCCTTTAATTTTTTCCTATAAAATTTTCCACTTAGAGATGGATTTGACCTTCTAAGGATCCATATTGATTTTTTTTTAATATATCAGGAATCCCAAGTATGATAATTATTCATTTATGAAAGAACATGTCTAGAAATTTATGAGAAGCTTCTCCTTCTTAGAATAGTCTAGGTATTGCCTCAAATGCATCACATGCTCTTATTTTCTCTTGCTAAAAAACAACATCTCATTTAAATACAAAAGTGAAAAATTTCCTTGTTAAGGTTTTAATGCTTAATTCCATAGGCTCATGAAGATATATCAGGTGCATTAATCAAAACAAATAGCACAATCATCCATATATACAATCCTTCATTCATTTTGAATGCTATGTTCCATTCTTCACCTGCACAAACTTGAATTTGATGATATCCTATCTTTTAATCAATCTTTGTGATGTACTTTTATCCACTCAAATAATCCATTTAAACACCCATTTGTGGAAATGGAAATTGATATTTGATCATAATCTTGTTGATGATCCTTGAATCAATCCACATTCACCACTCTACTCCTTTCTTAGTTACTCCTTTCTTAGTTTCTAGTACAACATGTATTTCACTTGGAAACGTTCTCTCTTAATCAATCATTAGTTTAATTACTCTTAGAATTTCATATTCATATCCTCGCTTTAAGTTGAAATCAATAAATCAATCTATCTGGCGCTTTATTATGAAAATTGAACCCTATATTGAATTTAATTTGATGGAAAAATATCCTCGTAGGTGGAAATGCCTTTAGAATTTCATCTAAAATGATTTCCTTAAACTTCATTAATAACATCTTAACCTCCACTATAATTTCATTATTCCTTAATTATAAATTTACATTCTTTGAAAAATGGTGAAACAACATCTTGCATTATCTTCCTTCAAGCATGCATTTGTTGTACTTAACATAACCCTACTACCATTGTCATATATATTTCCATTCCCATTGTGCCATTTTTCTTCTCTCATGGATAGCAACTTAAACATCCTTCCACCATTCTCCAAAAATAAGGTACTTTTTATTTCATTATGAATACATTCGAATAAAATTTCCAAGGTCTTCCTAGCAAAAGGTGACATGTTTCTGGTAATACCCAATATTGGAATTTACCAAGTATTATTCTAACATAATGATAAGATGTCCCTTTTGTATATAAGAGAATTGATATGCATTTAGATGGGGTGGGTAGTTACAATTCAACTTCTAAATGACCTTTGTAGGTCCACTAAGCTCTCAAAGCTACCACCATCAACAACAAATGAATAATAATTACCTCCAATCTTGCATTTAGTTTTGAGGATTGTTTTCCTCTAGAACTCTTTCTCTTTACATTGCCACTTTAGCTTCCACAATACTCTCTACAACATAAGGCTCTCTTCATGGTCTTGATGTGCTTCATAAATGTTGTCTCCAACAACAGATCAAGTGTGACTCTTAACACCTTGTGTTGTGTGAGCTCCACCTTCTTCCCTTCTATTATATTTTAAATTTTGTAAACACTCATAATCCCGGTTTCCTTGCACTTACACTTGAAGCATGTTCTACCAAAGCTTCATCCTCTTCCTTTGGGGGATTCATAGTTACCTTTAGAACATTGGTTTATAGTGCTTGTACTACTTCCCTCTTTTCCTTTACTTCCTTTACTTTGTTCTCTTATGAACGTGTTTTTTACTCTACCCCTTATTACTTTACATGGGTACTCTATTTTTTCATGACAACTTCTTGGTCTAGTACACAACAAGTTGGTATGCCTTTCCAATAGAGTGAGATCTTATCATGTTGAACTCATCCTAGATAAAATATCAAAGGTATTAATATACATAGAAACAACCTCATCACCTTTATCACTTTTCATAAAGCTAATGGACAACCAATATATTTCTTCAATGTACTCTTTCATGCTCATCTCATTCCACCTCAAGTTTTATAACTTCATGAACAAGGTTAAAGAGTAGTCAATCATAAATAACATACCCTTTAGCTTGAAAACCATCATATCCAAAGCCTTAATTTTATCTTTTTATCTTTTGATGTTGATCTAATTTCAAATTATCCCCAAGATGGATGCATTCCCATTCAACTTTATGGATGGAAGAATCACTTTCTTAGCACCTTTTAGTTTTCTCAATTTAAAAAAAAAAGTTTCCATGTCCCTAGTCTAATCAATCAGTTCTCATGGGGTAAGATCCCTGAGTAGGGAGGAGCTATCTTTAGTCTACCTCTAAAATAAGTCTATGTTATATTTCTTGGATTTCTTCAAATTTTGAATTATAGTGCATCTGGTTCTTTCTCCTTATCACTCACATCTCATAACTAACAACTAGAGCTTCACTTCTTTGGGCTACCTCCATGGAATTTACCTAGTATACATGGATTTCAAAATCTCATTGATCTCATCACCAATGCCTCTATGATGTCCTCATTTGCAAGATAGTATTCCTACTCCCCTATTGTGTCCCATCTTGTTGTTCATTGATGCAATTTCCCTATTACAATTTTACTCAAGAAATCATGTTTCACTAGAACCATTTCACTTCGAAAACAATTCCACGTGTAGTAATCTTCCTTTATTGCAATTTTTATTCACCTTACATGTAGGTATCACAACCTACTTTAAAACCAAACTGGTACAACCTAGAATGGAATACAAGCAATAACCAAGAAGCACAACACATTGAAAAGGAAGCCCATGCATAAAATGAAGTAGTAGTCTAAACGTTCTACCTTTTGAATGTTTTTTGGTAACTTTTTTTGTTTGATTTTTCTCGAAAGCCGATGATGAATGGTTGGATCTACAGATTTGAGTGACTAAGATTGTATAATTCAAGTGTCCCGGGGATTTTTCAGCACGTTGAATCCATTTATACATTCATAAATGCAATTTAAACAATAGAAAATAACGATTTTATCCAAATTTATTTCATGAGATTCCGACCAAAAAACCCCAAAAATAGAACATTTAGCCAACACCAAAAATTAATAATAAACCAAACCTAAAAAAAATAGAATTCACACAACCAACATCTTAATTAAACTACAAAGTTCAAAAAGATTATATAAACAAGGGTTGCATGGCAGCTTAGTCCCTGCCAAGTAAATTTGGAAATAGAGTGTACCTAGATGGGATCATTGAACTAGTTAGAGTGTTCCAACAATTGTCAATTTACTATAAAACCATTGTGAATTTGCTATAATTATTATTTGTCTTTATTAAAGAAAAATTCAAAATCATTATTAAAAGGAAAAGATATATATATAAGTTGTCTATATCATTTTTTTTTTCAACTTTAACTATATTTTTACTAATTTATTTTCATTTAAAAAAAAATCAAAATTACTATTAAAAAAAAATTACACATATGTCATCATACATAATTATATGTATATCATTTTGTATTAATCTAGTAGGAGTACACTTTGTATTAATGATAAGAGAAAAGCATAAATGCAATAATAATGAAATAAATGGATAGTAATAATGAGAGAACACATGGCATTTTTACTTTTTTTTTTTTCTTAATTTTTTATATAAAATGTACTAGATACTTATAACAAAATTTATTGAAATGCAATAATAATGAAATAAATGGATAGTAATAATGAGAGAACACACATGGCATTTTTACATTTTTTCTTAATTTTTTTATATAAAATGTACTATGTACTTATAAGCAAGTTTATTGATTATGTAATTAATTTCAAATATTGAAATACGTAAAAGCAACAATAAGACTTGGAATATATCAACCAATGAGAAATGAGAAAAATAAATATTTTAATTATATAAAATATATATATATATATATATATATATATATATATATATATATATATATTTGTTTTATTAAGTTAAACATTACACTACACATACAAATTTAAAATACAAGGCAAATTAATGTCAAATCAATAACAAACTCATTACTATATTCTATTTAGAAAAACTAATAATAAATGCTTCCATGAAATTTTACCACTATTAATTAAAATTACCACACAAAATTGTTTTCTTCAAAAAAATTTCTTGCCCAATCTTATCCTCTGTGACTTCTCCCCATCTCCATTCCCTCCGTAGGGATTGTAATAACAAAAGCGTGGATAGCAAATGTTTTTTCCTCATTTAATCTTCTTTATTAAAAGTGCAATGACGATTACTTAAAAACCATAACCCTTACACTTAAAATACATAAAGTGGTGCGTCCTTTAATCAAACATCATAAATTTAATAAAGGTAACAAAAGTTATGCCCAACTGCCTTGAACATAACGTCAGCGATAGCGTGGGAACCTCATTGTGTTATGCTCTACATGATGTGGAGCATAAAGTCAGCGATAATAAGGGATCCTCTCCTTTTAATAAATGTGGTAGAGAAATGGGAGTTGTCCACGAGGCAAGGGGGTTTTTGGATATCTCATAGGAATTGGAAGTCAAAATCACCCTTAATTATGTGTCAAAATATCTTGGCTGATATATGATTATTGATTTGAAGAAGTGGATAGGGTAATTTATTTGTATGTGAATTTTTTTAGCATTGGTTAAATGTTTTATTTTTGGTTGGAATTTAGTGATATAAATTTGGATAAAATCGTTATTTTCTGTTATTTAAATTACATTTATGAATGCATAAATGGATTCAGTGTGATGAAAAACTCTAGGGACACTTGGATTATACAAATTTAGTCATTCAAATCTGCAGATCCAACCATTCATCACTGGATTTATTTAGACCATACCTAATTTTTTTGGGATGGTTATTAGATTTCGATTTAAATCACATTGGATTTTGAGTAAAATTAAATGAATAATATCTTGAAAATTAAACAGATAATATCAATTTTACAAATTTTTACTTCATATGAGGTTAATTTAAGTGGTTGGATAACATGTTTATTATCCTCATTTAGATTCACTTGAACTTAATAACATGATTTCAAGTAACATGTAAGTTTAATTTAAGTCGTTGGATAATATGTTTGTTATCCTCATTATTTAGATTCACTTGAACTTAGTAACATGATTTCAAGTAACATGATTTTCATGGATAAAAAAATTTAGACTTTTAAAATAAGAATTTATAATAAAATGAAAATATAATTAACAAATTAAATATATTTTTATGTTTTTTAAAGTTAAGTTTGACATACCAATTATCTTTAGATTAAAATATCATAAAAATAGCATTATTGTAGATTCATCTTTACTTGGAATATATTGTCAAATCTTTTAGTGTAATTGCTTTAGATTAAAATATCATAAAAATATCATCATTGTAGATTCATTTTTATTTGGAATATATTGTCAAATCTTTTAGTGTAATTGATTTAGAAGGGTTTTGTTTTGTATGGTGACTTAGATTAGAAAGGTTTTGTTTTGGGTGTTGATATAGATTTGAAAACAACACCTAAAAATCCATCCATACTAAAAGTTTGTGTAACCCAAACCAAAAAAATACTTAGAATATATTAAATATAATAATTATATTAATATGTGTATAGATATTTTGTTTTATTCTTTAATTAAAATTCATTTGAATTTATCTTTTTATAATAATTAACCTGATTTGATTAATATAGTGTATATAAATCCCTGGATGGGGTGACACGCGGTCAAGGTGAGGCACGTGGAGGAGAAGTGGGAGAGGCCATTTATAATGGCTCTCACCACACACTCAGCAATTTATGAAGCGCACTATCTCCATCGGCCTCCGTTCTCCGATGGGGCCTTGCACGAGCGATCACAGGCTGGTTAGGCAGAGCATTAAGCTCTTGGCTTTAATGGCTGTAACTACAATTTATGCCTCTGCTCGCCTTAATGGAAGTTTTAGTGTGCGTCCGAAGCCTCCCGAGCAGCAAGGTAGTAGTAGTGTTCTCGGTGTTTTGGCTTTGATTCTTGCTCTTGCCATGCCGAGGGTGAGAGGGAAGCCCCGCAGGGGAGCCGACTGGTATGCAACCGACTCCAGAAGGAAGAGACACAGGAAATTTTAGCGGGCTATGACCATAGCCAAGCAAAGGCGACGTCGGGTGATTACGGTAGCAAGCTCGCCCCCCAGAACCTTTGTAGAAGAAGATCCGAACATGGAGCTCCCCCTAGATTTTTCAGAGAGAAAGATGTTTATTGTCCCAGACAACAGGAACCCCCTGACTTGTATTGTTGATTCAGAAGCACTGCTCTGCTCAAAAAACACCTCAGACCCCTGCGCAGCACACAACAAAGAGACCACCACCTGTTTGGTCGAGGAGGAACCACCGGAAGTTACCACGGAATTGCAGCCAAACAAGGAGACGTTGGGATGACGGGACATGGATGAAAAGCCACAGACGCTGCCCTCACCACCTCTCCTGCACCCGGAGCATCTGCAGTTGATATTTGAAGTTTGAATCTTGGTCGATGATCAGATCTTCAGAGCTGTCTGCGTTAGCCAATGCCTGGACATGCTCTATGCAGCCTATTCCAGCGCCACTCCTCGGCGCCAATGCCCAACTTGTGCTCAGCCGTATGTCATCCCAACCAGCTATGGAAAAGCGAAGGACGCTCACGAGGACTCCGGGGAATAGGTCTTTCTGTTTTGCATGATTTCCAAATTGTTTTCTGTAGTCGTTTACTAGAGCTGTAGCTCTTTAGTTGATAGCATGATTAGCATTAGAATAGACCTCACCAGAATGCTATTAATCATGGATACATACCCTGGTTTCCTACGGGCAGGGTGGCGCAATGAACTCTTTGATTTTGCATGCTACTGTGGGAAGGCCAACTGTCCTGGTTTCCTACATAGGCTGGATAACTGGCACCTGTGTGTCATGTGTACTCTTTTTTTAAAATTATAATATAATAGGATCCGCCTTTTTATTTAAAAAAATATATATAGTGTATGTAAACGTGTAAACAATTGAAATATTTATTTGACATTATCTTTTTATAATGATTAACATGATTTGATTAATATAGTGTATATAAACGTGTAAACAATTGAAATATTTATTTGACGTTATCTTTTTATAATGATGGACATTATTTGACTTTAGTTTGAATTTATCTTTTTATAACATTATTTGAATTTAATATAGTGTATATAGATATGTAAATAATTAAATTATTTATTTAACATAAAGTTTAAGCCGGTTGATGTGATTAAAAAAAAGTTTTGAAATATATTAAATATAATATTTATGTATTTTACTTGGATGTTTAATTAAAATTGGTTTGAATTTTTTTTTTAAATGATTAATATGATTTGATTAATATATTATATATAAATAGGTAAATAATTAAACTATTTATTTCACAATAAAGTTATGAATACTTTATTTCTAATTCTTATAAAATATAATATTTAGAGAAAATATGGTGAGATAAGGGATGGACCATAAATAAATAATATATTGTAAAATGCATTTAGCTTTTCAAAGTGGAATAAAAATTAGCCTAATCTAACTCTTCTAGGTTTTTGCCCTTTCCAGTAATGTTTTTTTGGTTTTTTAATAGTATATCGTAAAATGCATTTAGCTTTTTAAAGTGGAATAAAAATTAGCATAGTCTAACTCTTCTAGGTTTTTGCCCTTTCCATTAATGTGTTCTTTTAATTTTTCTTACGTATAATATGTGTGTATTATGTAGAATAACTAAATATCTATAGTTTAAATTAATATTATATATGTTTTTTTTTTAATTAAGTTAAATATCTATGATTTTAATATTTTATATATTAACTAAAAATTATATTAAATATGTTTTGTTCATAAATTATATTATATACCTTTAAATTAATATTATCTATGTTTTTTAATTAATAGTTAAATATCTAAGATTTTAATATTTTATTTTATATATTAATGAAAAATTATATTAAATATGTTTGGTTAATTCTTGGTCAAATATTTATAATTTTAAAATCATATGTTGATTATTTTATATGTTTGTTATAATATTTATGAATGTTTTGGCTAGGGTTTTTGTGCTTTTCTGAAACTTGGTCTTAGCTTTATATTCTCTAATATGGATCCCTCGTGATGTCCATCCTCCCTCCGTACACTTGAATTCTCGATGGAAATTGTCACAATGCTTCTTCTCAAGGCAATCCCTCGTGCATTTATTTTTCTAGCTAGCAATGCCTCAGTTGTGAATCCATCTCAATGTGACTTCATCGAAGACCCTCAACCGCCTCAGAGTGATCAAGAGAAATGGAATCCAGGTGAATGCATCTCAAAAGCAGTTGTGATGTTCAAATACAAAATCCGCTCAAATTATGTCGGTAGCTATGTTCAGTTCATGAATGATCACATGATTATTATCAAGTTTCTTGGCATCTAGCCAATAGAGAGAGATTTGGTTGCATGGATCAACTCTCGTTGGAAACCTAAAAGTTTCTTTGAGCTCAAGCTTGGGTCGAAAGGGTTTTTCACAACCATTTTTCAAGACCAAGGAGATTGAGAAAGGATCTTTAAAAATGGACCCTACTTCTTTCGTTTGGTAGGCTTGCACCTCCATTATTGGATTGAGAAATTAAATCTTGATAAGGAAGACTTTACATATGAGCTAATATAGGTTCATGTCTATTCACTCCCCTAGGAATACTTGGACGAGGAGATATTTAGGAATAGGTAATATGATAGGTATGTATGCTAAATATGTAGAAGCTACTAAATAAGGGTGTTGCACTACTTATTCCCGAATATTCATTTATATGAATTTTTTGGTCCCCATCCCTTAGTCTATATGTCTTGGCTACCAAGAATCTTTGAATGGATACAAACCATGGATTATGAGTTCATCCCATTTTGTTGCATACGATTCCACGAACATGGACACATCTATAGGGATTATCCTTTGCTCACCCCCCCCATAGTAACTAAGATAGAACCTGAAAAAGATGAGGAGGGTTTCACCAAAATTGTCAACAAGTGTAGACCTAGAAGAAACACCACCTCCTCTGGCCCCTCCAAATCCCTTGATACTAAGAATAGATTTGAAATCCTAGGCTTTCTCCCTACAGACCCTTCCCTTGCTCATTTGTTGTACCTTTCCCCCAATAACCCTAAGAATAACAAATCCCTTGATCCTACCCCCAATCCTAAAGAACCCAAGAAACAAAAAAGCATTTCTTCCCCCTCTGATCTTCTGCCTCTTGAATATGTGCCCATGTTTCTTGAAGGAGGCGATGGAATAGACCTTAAATCTAATGATATGGAGCTAGAAGACATTGTTTTACATGGTATTGTGGACTTAGTTCGAAGGAAATATATGAAATGAATTCCACTAGAACATATCCATCTAGTACATTTTTCCTTACACAAAGACAGGAGGGGTCCTTTGGGACCTCACCCAACTCCTAGATCCATCCCTGAACTTGCTATCCAAACTAGCAAGTTAATTCCTAAGAAGAACCCTAGGGATGACAATAATATAAGTAAGAAATCAAATTCGCAACTTCAAAAAGAAATAGGGAATATCTTAGTCAATTTGGATCAAAATATATTGATCAAGGATGTTGGATTACTGGGAGGGGGGGTGAATCAGTAATGAGAAATTTAAACCACTTATTAATACTTTTAACCACAATGTATATTCCTTTAACTTGTTCAACATTGTTCATCAGTTCATCGATAATATGTTATTGCATCATATAACATTAACATCCATCAGTGAAAAATAAAAAATAATAGACACATCCACATAATGCATAGTACACCAATATTTTACGTGGAAACCCAATGCGGGAGAAAACCACAAAATTATTTTATTATATGTCTTTAAGAATTACATTCAATAAAGAACCAGCTTACAATTCTCTGGCTCCAACCAAAAGGAGGCTACAACCCCCTAATTTTAAGGATACAACCTGAAGGAAGCTCCAACTCCCTAGTTCTCCGGCTCAAAATGGAAGGTGGATCCAACCACATATCCTTGCCCCATCCTGATGCCCCGAAGTATATGTCAAATAAATGATGAAACCACTACCACACTTTCACTGTGAGATATCACCATAAACATGTACCAATATGTTCCAATAACTTGTCACAACATTTACCAATCTGTACCAATAACATGTAATCAACATGTACCAATAACTTGTACCAACATATACCAAATAAACCAACAACTTGTACCAATACTCTCCTCAATATATCATATATGATAACATTGATCTCATACCCAATATCACAAGAATATCACTCAACCAATCATGTACATCAACAACTAGTACAACATGTACCATCACAAGTGCATTAACAATGCACATCACAACACCTCACAACCATCACCAATACCAAGATCTCTATGCCACATAAACCATAAACCATGTGCCATGATCACTACAAATATGTCCAAAAACATTACCAACAAGTGCCTCTAACAATGTACTAAGCATGTACAAATCATGTATCAATAAAAAGCCAAGTTATACCTTAGCAAGATGTACCAACATCACCATACCATATACCTCATGTATATGCCAACTCATCAACTAAGTATCCCATCCATGAACTAAACATATACCTCAACCATATACCAAAATATACATCAAGACAACCAACAAGAGTCCTCTAGCGATACATCACAAATCCATAAGCCAAATACCTTAAACCCTTACATAAAATTGTGTGTCAAACTTCATTGTTATGTAGCCTCAAGCATGTGCCATGTCATGACCAAATGTAACCATCAAAAAATGAATATAAACATATCTGTAACTTTGTAACAGACTTTGTGTTCTGATCACAGACTTGTAGACCTTCATTAACTTCACTAACAAGAGAATAACATTTTCATCAAACTTTACTTTAGTCTCACGTGACTGATTTTGGATTAGTCAACAGCCCTAACTTGCAACAATAATAACTCTATAACTATAATGCATAAGGGTCTGAAAAATGATATACAATATTCTTCAATTTCTTCTCTACAAATCCTTCAGGTTTCACTACTTGGAATCTCCCAGAAAAGGAGTTAGAGAAAAAATGGCATACCTTGCTTAATTCTCGCTTATTCTAGAGAGAGAACTTGTAGAGAATTCCACACATGGAATTGTTGTTGTGTGGATATGAAAATGATACAAAACATACTAAATATTGTACTATAACCAATGCATTTGGTCTGACTGAATTTGGATATGTTATGATGTTTTTACCTGGAACACTTGTTTTTAGACTAGTTTCAAGACTAGCCATAAACCCTATCTTCCACAGAGTGTAACTCCCAAACTAAAACAACCCACAAGATGAAATTTTTATCACAGTTACTTGGATATATTTTCTCAGCATCCTCCATATTTCACTATCTTAATCATTTTATAAAAATAGTGATTTTGAAAATGGTGAGATGACCTGTAAATAACATACCTTAGAAAGAATCATCAAAAGACTTTATCCTCCCTTGAATTTCGGCCTTCTTTACTTCACCTTCTCTATGGAATTCTCCTTAGATATCCTTTGGTTACCTCACTCACTTGTAGATATTCAACATTCTCAATAGGTGCAAATGGGAGACCCTTAATCTCTTATTTATACTCTCCAAGTAGCTTCCTCTAGAAGTATCCACTTAACCACTTTGTCCACTTATCTACTTTGTCCACTTAACCACTTTGTCCACTTAACCAACTTTTTCCACTTAGCCACTTTGTCCATTTAACCACTTTTACTACTTTATTATTTAAATAATTTTACTTGCAACTTCTTGTTGCAACTAACTTTTATATAATTAGTCAATTCATAAATTATTTTCCCTTAACTAACTTATTGTTGCAACCACTTTATTTTTTAATTTATTTCTTGGTCAACCACTTTGACAATTCAATCTTCTCACCACAACTACTTTACCATGATTACCAAACTCACAACTTATTGTTGCAACTAATGTATTTTAATTATTTCTTAATGCAACAACTATACCCATGATTAACTCCTAGTTACCATCAATTTGACTAGTACACTTCTTCTAGGAGATTCTAGAATAATTGACTTCTTTGACCGTCTAGGGGCTTCGAGATAACTCATGAGAGTTCTCCAACTTCACATTGTCATAACTCTCTAACCATGAGGAGTTATGTGACGTTCCACATATCACCAAAAATTGTATGACATGTACTATCCATCTAGAATAGTCTTATATGTATGTTCACTGATATTCATGCATTTATACCTAAAACAAACTCGGGTCCCTCACCCATACCTTTTTTCTACCGGAATTCACTGTCGGACTTCTCCAAGGGTTGACATCAATGTCTAAGGGTTGACATCAATCTAGAATATCACTCTCCAAGGGTTCACAACAATGATAACCAATAATCCAAATCAATTGTCCTTCAACCTAAGCCAACTGTCTGACAATCTCCCCCTTTGGAATTGATGGCAACACTTAGTCATAATAAATATTCATGCTCATACTCCTCATCAATGTTTCTGTCTCTCCCCTCTTGAGATCAATGGAAAAGGGTATCTTTCTTCGAGGTTTCTCCCCTTGTCTAAATTCCTTTGATATTTCTATGTGTTTCTAAGCCTCTGATTATTGTCTCTCCCTTCATCTGAATAATATCTTCCCCTTTGACAAAGGGTATCACTCTGATGAAACACTGAATTCATATCGCTCAAGCTTCCTCTATGACCATAATTTCCCCTGGAAACATGCCTCTGTTCTCGCTCTCTCCAAGCATCTAATTCTATATCCATACACATGATGAATCTCTCCTCCTGGAATCATACCTCTATTCTTACATATTCATCTGATAACTTCTCTAAATGATATTTCTACCTGTCTTCCTGCTTTTGTTTCTCTCCCTAGACTTCTTTGCAATATGTCGTGTAGATGACATGTAGGGATTCCTATACTTGCTTCCTTTTGGAGTTTTTGTCTATTGGTTCTTCCTTGTGTAATCAACTAACATATATGAAAAGCATTCAAGAATAAACATTCAAATATGCATGTGTCATTATCATCCATTATGATAATGTTCCTTTATATATGAACCACTCTCTAAACCAATCTATGAAACAGTCTTTGAATCCATGCTCTCATCCACTGTCATATATATGTCCAATCCTACTAAGTGTTCTTACAAATTCATCTATGTCCATGTGACCCATATTGTTCAATAATATGCTTATGATGATATCGCTTCTGCTGATGGTTTCTCTTTCCTTGTTATGTTGTTCCTTTCATTTCTTTCCTTTATGTGATCAATTGATTTCAATTGATTCCAATTATTAAGCCATTGCTAAGAATCTTAAGAATCCATCTTTGTATATAATGTCCAAGACTATGGTACTCAACTATCCACAATGCTGACCCATATGTATCTATACTATCATGAAGTCTTCACCGCTGCAACTGATCATCAAACGTAAAATGTGTCCACTAGTATTCTCTATCTGTAATACAAAATCTGCATGTCTAGAACAACCTATGTTCAATATATCTTTGTCTAAATACAATCATAGACTTATTCCTGTGTAATTTTGTCAACTAATCAATCTGTCATATTGTAATGATGCTAACTAATTTCTCCGAGTCTTTCTACTCCAACTATATAAGTTCCTCGAAAGATGAATCTATGATATATAGAGATACTATATATATTCCCCCTATTCACCATACATATTTGTTGGGAATCTACAAGCCAGATGGCTCAAAAAAGTGTTCGCTCGGATGCAGAGTCATCATCATCTTCGTTGGTAGGCTCAACATCTTTCTCAGCTCTGACTTATTTCTTTTTGTCTCTGGATTCCTCTTAAATTACAATACCTGAAAGTACAATCTCTTGAACATGTTCCTTATTTACCTGTCCTTCTTTATTTCATTTCATTTCCAAACCTTTTTGTATCTGACATATTTCTTTTCTTTGTAGATTTGTCTTCATCTCATGTTATTTCCAATATTGCAATCTCTGGGACCTGGTCTTTATTCACATGTTCTTCCTATTTTCTTATCCATACTTTCTTATATTTGATATTAGTGTTCTCTTTCATGGAAGTATCGATCATGCTTCTACAATAATGAGCCATGTTTCCATAGTTATGACATTTGTAGCATTCAATGCTACATGGGGACACATAATTATTTCTTGCTCGAACATTTCTTTTAGAATCCATGCAATCTGCAACCTTATGTCCAAAATTAGTACAATAAAAACAATGACCATAAAATAAATGTATATACCTAGGAGTGAATGATCTTATTTGTAATGTAGTCCTTCTGAATTCCTTCCTTGATTGATCGTGATCATGATTGAAGCTTCTTTGTGGATTGAACATGGATGGTCTTCTTGAATATGTATCTTTATCAGTTTTCTTAGATTTCGGTTGACCATGATTCCTTCCTTTGAGAACTTTTGCATAACTCTTTCTCCTTTCTTCATTCTTCATTTCTAGCAACCTAAAATGATTCTCCTTATTCTCTAGTATTGACATGGATGTTTCTGTCTCTTCAACATTCTTATTGAGCTTGACGAATTTGAATCTTAGTGTGAAAAATTCTTCTTCAATATTCTCAACCTCTTCTTCTTTATTCATTATCTAAGACTTCATGACTTATTTTGTTCTCTTTGTTTCTTCAAGTTGGATTTTCAATGTAATTATTTCTTCTTCAAATCTTCTCTCTTCTTGACCAAACTCTTCCTCAAGCTGGTTTAAGTCATCGATTATTTCCTTGAGATGATCTGTCAGTATTTTTTCTCTCTTTTCCGCTTCTTCCTTTTGTACTACTATGTTGGCTTCTAAACACTACTTTTGATATTATAGAGTTTGTTCAATTCTTCTGGAATCTTCTAGTTGAGATCTTAAATTCTCGATGACCTGCTAAGCTTCCTCAAAACCTTGAACACCTTTCTTGAGTGACTTGTTTTCTTCTCTTTCTTTCTTTAAATAATCTATAGCACTGATCAATTCTGCTTCATAATTTTCTTCTATTTCAAATGGATTTTTTGTCTCATTACCTTCAGGGCATTCTATTTCAAGATGTCCACGTTTTTCACAATTAAAGAAAAACAACATACTTTTGTTGATTAGTATTCTTCTTCTTATGGATTTGTCTAATATGTTGAACATATTTCCTCTTGTTCTGTAACTGCATATTCTTTGACATTTTCTGACTCTGTGATGGGTGAAGAATATATATTATGCAACTTATCCCATAGTTCGTTAGTTGATGAACATTTACCAACGTTTTCTCTTACCAGATCAGTTAATACTTCCCACATGAAATGCATTTCTATTTTTTTATTCTTCTTCAATTCCTTCTTGGATGTTGTCTTTGATTTCATTGTAGCATTGTATCATGTCACAACTGAATACCAAATATCATATCCATGTGCCTCTAAACATGTTTTCATTCTTTTTCTCCACATCTCATACTCCAGACCATTCTGACCATTGAACTGTGGTATTCCATTTTTATACAAACCATTGCTCTCCATGATCTTCCTTCTAGTACTTAAATTGTTTTCCTGAAGGACATACTATTATACCAACTGTTGGATTATTGAGAGGGGGGTGAATCAGTAATGAACAATTTAATCCACTTATTAATCCTTTTAACCACAATGTATATTACTTTAACTTATTCAACAATGTTCATCAGTTCAATAGTAATATGTCATTGCATCATATAACATTAACATCCATCAGTGCATAATAAAAAATAATAGACACATCCACACAATGCACAGTACACCAGTATTTTACGTGGAAACCCAATGCGGGAGAAAACCATGTAATGATTTTCTTATATGTCCTTAAGAATTACATTAAAGGAAACACTAACTTCCAATTCTCTGGATCCAACCAAAAGGAGGCTCCAACCCCTTGTTTTCTCCAGATCCAACCAGAAGGTGGATACAACCACCTAATTCTCTGGCTCCAACTAGAAGGAGGATACAACCCAATAGTTCTCAAGCCCAACCTGAAGGAAGCTCCAACTCCTTTGTTCTCTGGGTCCAATAGGAAGGTGACTCCAATGATGTATCCTTGCCCCATCCTGGCTCCCTAAATTATAAGTGTCAAATAAATGATTAAACCACTGCCACACTGTCACTGTGATATATATCAATGTAAAACTATACCAATATGTGCTAATAACATGTCATAACCTATACCAAAAACCTGTACCAATCCAATAACATGTAATCAACCTATATCAATAACCTGTACCAACATATACCAAATAAACCAACAACCTATACCAATACTCTCCTCAATATATCATTTATGATAACATTGATCTCATACCCAATATCACAAGAATATCACTCAACCAATCACATGTACATTAACAACTAGTACAACATGTACCATCACAAGTGCATCAACCATGCACATCACAACACCTCACAACCATCACCAATACCAATATTTCTATACCACATCAACCATAAACCATGTGCCAATATTACTACAAATATTTCCAAAACGATTACCAACAATTTCCTCTAACAATGTACTAAGCATGTAGAAATCATGTATCAATAACAATCCAAGTTATACCTCATCAAGATGTACCAACATCACCATACCATATACCTCATGTATATGCCAACTCATAAAATAAGTATCTCATCGATGAACTCAACATATACATCAACCATATACCAAAACATACATCAATACAACCAACAAGAATCCTCTAGCAATACATCACGAATCCATAAGCCAAATACCATAAACCCTTACATAAAACCATGTGTCGAAACTCTTTGTTATGTAGCCTCAAGCATGTACCATGTCATGACCAAATGTAACCATCAAAACATGAATATAATCATACCTATAACTTTGTAACAGACTTGGTTTATGTGATCACAGACCTACAGACCTTCCTTAAATTCACCAAAAAGAGACTAGCATTTTCATCAAACTTTACTTTAGTCTCACATGATTGATTTTGGATTAGTCAACAAACCTAAATTGCAACAAGAATAACTCTGTAACTGTAATTCACAAGAGTATGAAAATTATACACAATATTATTCAGTTTCCTCTTTGCAAATACTCTAGGTTCCATTGCTTGGAACCTCCCTGAAAAATAGTTGTAGTAAAAAATGGAATACCTTGTTGAATTTTGGATTATTCTAGAGAGAAAACTTGTAGAGCATGCCACACACACAATATTTGTTGTATGGATATGAAAATTATACACAACATACTACATACTATAATATAACCAATTGATTTGGTCTCAAGTGAATTTGGATATGTTGTGAAGATGTTATGACGTTTTTACCCAAAACACTTGTTTTTAGACTAGTTTCAGGACTAGCCACAAACCCTATCTTCCACAAAGTGTAACTTCCAAACTACAACAACCCATAAGATGGAATTTTTATCACAGTTACTTGATATCTTTTCTCAACATCCTCATATCTGAATCATTCTATAAAAATATTTTTTGTGAAAATGGTGATATGACCTGTAAATAACATACCCTAGAAAGTATCATCAAAAGACTTTATCATCCCTTGAATTTGGGCCTTCTTTAATTCACCCTCTGAAATTAGCATTAGATATCCTTTCCTTACATTAGTCACTTGTAGATATTCAAGATTCTCAATAGGTGAAAATGGGATACCCTTTCTCTCTTATTTATACTCTCCAAGTAGCTTCCTCTAGAAGTATCCACTTAACCACTTTGTCCACTTAGCCACTTTGTCCACTTAGTCACTTTGTCCACTTATCCACATTTTCCACTTAACCACTTTGTCCACTTAGCCACTTTGTCCACTTAACCAACTTTTTCCACTTAGCCACTTTGTCCACTTAACCACTTTGACTACTTGATTATTTAAATAATTTTACTTGCAACTTCTTGTTGCAACTAACTTTTCTATAATTATTCAATTCATAAATTCTTTTCCCTTAACTAACTTCTTGTTGCAACCACTTTATTTTTTAATTTATTTCTTGGTCAACCACTTTGACTATTCAATCTTCTCATCACAACTACTTTACCATGATTACCAAATTCACAACTTATTGTTGCAACTGATTTATTTTAATTATTTTCTTAATGCAACAACTATACCCATGATTAACTCCTAGTTACCATCAATTTGACTAATACACTTCTTCTAGGATCTTCTAGAATAATTGACTTCTTTGACCTTTTAGGGGCTTCTAGATAACTCATGAGGGTTCTCCAACTTCACATAGTCATAACTATATAACCATGAGGAGTTATGTGACATTCCACATATCATCAAAAATGGAATGACATGTACTATCCATATAGAATAGTCTTACCTGCATTTTCACTGATCTTAATGCCTTTATACCTGAAAAAAATCGGGTCCCTTACCCATACGTTTGTGCTACTAGAATTCGCTATCGAAATTCTCCAAGGGTTGACATCAATCTACAATATCACTCTCCAAAGGTTGAAATCAATGACAACCAACAATCCAAATCAATTGTCCATCAACCTAAGCCAACTATCTGACAATGGACTTGTATCAACCCTCTCCCTCTCCAAGTTTCCAACTAAATTTGTCTCTTGGAATATCCGAGGCATAAATGGTAAGAAAAAGAAAAGGATCTTATCAAACAAGGTAAACATGAAATCTATGGACATTTTCATGATGCAATAAACAAAATTTTCTGGTCACGTTTTAGCTAATATTATGTCCGAAATATGGAAAAATGGTCTTTATGTTTCCTTAGACGCTAGGCTATTGGTGGGAAGTCTTGAAATCTTTTGGAATATAGCCACAGTCCTCTTGAGAACATTTGTTTCCATGAATAAAATTCTCACTCCCATATTCATACCAATTGGCTTGGAAACAACTTGGTTCATCACTAATGTCTATGGACCTCAACAAGTCAATGAAAAATATGTTTTTTTGCAAACTCTACATCAATTTCTATAGCTCATTGAACATCCTTTTTGGATTTCGAGAGGGGACTTCAACTTCGTTTCCTCGTCGGAGGAAAAAAAAGGAGGCATTCAAAGACTAGATCCTAGCAGTGACACCTTCAATGCCTTCATCCAAATCCAAAAACCGATTTATATATAAACCAACAATGGCCTTTATACTTGGAAAAATCATAGAGGAGGAACATAACGAGTATCATGAATATTGGACCGATACGAGATCCCCAAATATCTCATTCTCTTAAGTCTTCATATGGAGGATAACATTATTTTGGACCACTGGCACATATGTCTCAATGTGGATGTTCAAGGAGTGCCTCTTAAGAGACTGTTTAGGTTTGAAAAGTTCTAGCACCCTCATTTTTATTTCCAAAGTAGCATTTAGAAATGGTGGGATGAAGCCAATGTGGCAAAAGGCTACCTAATGTACTGTTTTCAACAATGTCTCAAAAATCTTAAACAACAACTCAAGTTATGGAATAAATCTATCTTTGGCAATATATTTCAATCTAAGAAGCAATTTTAATCCAAAATGAAAAATATTCAACAACATATCATCCTTAATGGATGGTTAGGATACCTTTTCCGACAAGAAAAGGATATCACCTTCCAAATGAAAGAAATGAGATGAAAAGAAGAGACTTTATAGAGATAGAAATATTGTGTTCAATGGCTCAAGGATGGAGAGAACAACACTAAAAATTTCCACCAATCGTTCGTCCAATGATGGCACTCTAATTTCATCATACATATTACTTCATCTCAAGGTAACAAAGTCACCTCTCATCATGAGATTGAGTAGGAATTAGCCTCTTTTCTCCATACCTTACTAACTGAACCGCAACAAGATCAATTTGTTTCCATCCAATCCATCACCCCTCACATTCCCTGCTTGATCACTAAAGATCAAAATGCAAGCCTCATGTGGACCATTTACCTTGTTGAAGTTGAAGTTGTTTTCATGAGTATGGCCCTTGGAAAATCTCTAGGCCTGGATTGATCCACCTATGATTTATTTCATCATTGTTAGAAAGTGGTTAAGAAATCTGTATAGGCACTTGTTATTGAATTTTAAAAAATATCTCGTTTTCTCCCTTCCCTTAGTGCAACCTTCCTCACCTCAATCCTCAAGGAAGAAAAAAGCAACCAACACCAATAAATTTTGTGCCATATCTTTGTGTAATGTTGTATATAAAATTGTTACCAAAGTCACAACCTTGCATCGTAAACCCCTCATGCCTACCCTAATTTATCCTGAGTATTCGAGTTATGTGGAAAGTCATTAGATTCTAGAAAACATTATTTTAGCTCATGAGGTATTCCACTCTTTAAAAAACACAAAATCCTTGTCCATGTTGATCAAACTCGACATGTCCAAAGACTTTGACAAGCTTAGCTAGAAATATATAAATGATGTTATTCTAGCCTTTGGATTTCACCCTTTCTGGGTTAGATAGATCATGGATCTCTCATCTCCTATGCCTTCTTTTCCCTCTTCATTAACGGTGCCCCCTCCACCCCATTTCACCCATCCAGAGGCATTTGGAAAGGTGACCCCCTCTCCCCCTTCATCTTCATTCTTGTGGCTAAAGGGAAGGGACAAAGTCTCAAGGATTCCACTCACTCTCAAAATATCCAAGGATTAAAGATACATAACTATGACTCCTCCCTTTCCCACAATTAGTTTTTTTACTATACAATTTTAATGGGGATCCCCTCTTCCAGTGAAGCTGGAGCCTTTAAGAAAGTTATATATGACCTCATGGAAGCTTCAAGCACCTCCATCAATCACCTCAAATCACAATTTTTCTCAAGGCACCTATTTTTGTCCAATTCCATGTTTCTCATATTGATGGTTTCTTTAGGAGCTCTATTCCATCCAAATATCTTGGTGTCCCTCTCTTAGAATCTACTACTCATAATTGTTCCTGGGAAGATATCCTCTCTTGCATTAGAAAAAAGTTTATTAAGTTGGACCTTCCTCCCTCTCCACATTATTGGCCGAATCATTATGCTCAAGTTATTCTTGCATGCCATCCCACCATATCTCTTTTTTTTCTCTCATTTCTCCCAAGCACATATTGAAGGTTGTCAGATCTTACAAATAAATTATTTATGGTAGGGTGCCAATACTACAGGGAAATGGGCATTGGTTTCTTGGAACACCCTTTATCTACCAAATCTAAAAGGTGGTCTAGGATTAAGGGATCTTGAGCTTCTAAATAACATTATCATAGTGGAAAATTGGTGGCGTTGGCTACAAACCAAAGGTGATCTCTGGAGTGAATATAGAAAAATAAATATGCTCACCAAATACATCCCTCAAATCTCATTTGAATGTTAGGGGAAAACGATGGCTCCCTATTATGGAATGCTACTTAGAAAAAAATTATTTTATTTGGGCTCATAGCTTCTCGGAAGTTAGAGATGGATGATCTAACCTATTTTGGGAGGATTGTTGACAACATCTCCCTTCTCTTTAGACCAATCCCAACTTCCTCATCCTCAAGGATTCTCACAAAGTAGAACATGGAGACACATTTTATCATTATTGGCACCTAAATTCCAACTCTTCATATTGACAAACTTGGAATATCAACCTTGATCACATTCCTCTTCAAAATGGCACATTTCTATCCTCTATGCACTCAGATCTCTTTAACAAGAAAATCAAAGTCTCTACTCTCATTGATAAACTAAGATGGGGTCACTAACTTGTGGGATTCTTTAATATTAAAGAAGCATGCTCCTTATTTTCTAGTCATGCTACAACACCCTCGAAGGATATCTAGGATAAAATATGGAATTTGAACCTATGGCCCAAAGTCACCATCCTTATTTGGCTAGTAGCACATGGGATCATCTCCTTCATTGATGATTTGAAGGCCCAAGTCTTTGTGTCAAGTTCCTTTAGGAAGTTGAATTTGTGTAACATATTCTTAATTCTCATTCATTCAGTATCTTCTTATCGGATTAAGGAGCCATCTCTTTCCATCAAATGGATTGCAATAGAGACTCAACTAGATTTATTTTCTCGTCCTTTCTCTCTTACAATTTTCATAACCCCATTCTCAATCACATTTAGTAGCTCTTTATTGGGTTTGTTCTATGGTAAACATGGAAAGAAAGGAACAAACACATATTCAAAGATAAGTCCACTCATGTGCCTTATATATGGAACAATATCAAAATGAATATCCTTGAAATAATTCATACAAAAATTTAGGACGTTGAAGATATCAAGTGTAATGAAAGGGAAAAAACCCTTCTCTCTTTGTGGCTCCCCTCTCTTATCCCCCCTCCCCTACCTCCTCTCCTCACTTGCCTTCCCTTTCCTATCCCTCCTCCTATCCCCCCCTGTTTGGGCTTTGTCAACTAGAATTTTGATGGTGCATTAAAAGGTAATCTTGGGCCAAACAACTATGGAGGAGTTATTTGTGATGTTGAAGGAGAAATCCTTAGATTTTTCTATGTCTACATTGGTTCAAGCTCAAATAATGCAACAAAACTTTTGGCGCTACTTCAAAGCCTTTGAATCGCTTACACTCATCTTTTTTTCCAAACTCATAGTTGAAGGTGATTTGAGACTCATTGTTCATATTCTCACTAGAATAAAAAGCGACTCTCCTCCTAATAAAGTCTCTAGAAAATAGTGCTTAGAATATCTCATGAATCTCCTTCACTCGGCCATTTACAAATTCTCATCTCTCACTCCCTTGCATGTCTTATCAGAAGCCAACAAGGTGGTTGATTTCCTTGCTAATGAGGGAATCACCAATCCTTCTACACCTCTGAATTCTATCTGGGATGACATCAATAACTCTTCTCTCAAGTAGACTTGCAATTCTTTATCCATCTCTGACTTTAATCCCCCAGATTGGGAGCCACTTGGAGCGAGAGATGTGAATTTAAAGGATGTAGTTGTGAAATTTCTTGTCTTGTCAGAAAAGCATCTCCCATGTGAGGTATATCATGGTTAATATGGGGTTAATTAGTTCGCAAGGATGGATGACAGTGGAAGGTATTGATTGGATGATATGAAAATAGTTCATAGTTAAGTTTCCATTCATGACGACAAGTAGTTTTGGAATACATGTACCCTTGGATCTTGCTACCGTGATGATTTTTCGATGGTTAAGCATGGCACAAAGGATTTCTAAGACTCATTTTGATATTTTCTATTGGATTATGTTTTATCCTTGGTTCAACCTTGATCTTGGCACACTTCTTTTTTTCTTTGGATGCGTGACTCAAGGCCAGTTCTTCATTTCATTCTTGTCGAGTGTCACACTCAAATGATTGAAATCGAATATTTATTTTATGGTCAAGTTTTGTATAGGTATATCCTATTTCAGATGCTCAGGTTTATCTTTTCTAGTTTTCTAGAATCCTTGTTATTTAGCTTCTCAAACTTCTAGTTGTTTACAGTCTTAACTAGACACAGTTTTGGTTTAAAATTTGGCCTGGTTTCCCTCTTTGGGCAGGTCCACAAACATGATTTTTTATGAGTTATGTCTGACAAAAATTATGATGCCTAGAACATTTGGAAGAATAGACATATGTGTGCATTCTATTAATATTTGAATAAAAAAAAAATGTAAGTTCTGGTACTAATCTATTAAAAATACAATAGAAATACAATAAAAAAACAATGATTGTCCCCTAGAATGGACAAAAAAGTGTGCCTTACCTTAATGGGAAACGAGGCAGGGAAGATAATTGAGTATTCTTCCTTCCCTTGAAGGGAAACCAGGCTTACAAAAACTTGTAGATAAATGTATGTTTTCTTGCTGAGATAAAACTAGAAAAAAACTTGCAAATTCAAAATATAAAGATTGAAAAAAAGAAACAGGGGTCTGAGAATCAAGAGTTCTTGTTGGTCACAATGGGAGGGCCATATGAAGGAGTTTATTCCACAAATAGAAAGCCACCTAAATTGTTGTTTCTTTTGTTGGTGGAGCTAGAGCTATTCAAGCTTGGCTCCTTGACCCAAAGACCTGCACTTTTGATGAAGGGAGCCCTCAATGAATTTTGTCGTTGCTGAGTTGTTGGGGGTCTTATGAGGCACCGAGGTGCTAGCATGGGTTGCGGAAGGAGGAAGATGAGTGTTATGGGAGGGAGGCGGATGAGTGGTGGGGGAGTGGAGTGAGTGAGGTGAGCTGGGGGTGGGCTCTAAACAAAGACACCCAGGAGGCTGAGGAGGGTGCGAGTGAGAAGGTTTTTTACCACCAAATAGATGTTATGGTGTATGGAGGTGCGAAGATATGCCAGGAGGGAGACTGAGACCTATTCCTCCCAATCATCTAGAAGTTGTCATAGTGAGTTTGGAACCGAATGATCATAACCATCCTGGTTGGCCAGGAGGGGCAGGGGAGGAACTGTGGAGGATATCCCTCCATGTCCACTTCACCCAGGGTGGGGGTGGATTTCCTGCGGGGAGGCATGAGAGATGAATTATGATTTTCGGGCACTACGAGGGAGGAGAGCCACCTCTTGAAGAAGCGAGCAGAGAGAGACCGCCTGTGGAGAGAAGAGAGCCATCTCGAGAATGCAACAAGGGAAGAATGACTGGAGAAGTTGCAGGTGGTAGAGAGATAGGCACCAAGAGGGGGGTGTCAAATCATGGACCATTAAGGTTACCAACCTTATGAGGTGTGTGGACTATTGCAGGGTATAGAAACCATGCAGGAGGGGCACAAGAAGCATGGGAGGACAAGACATCATATAGGGATGAGGTCTTGGGAAGACATGACATTTAATATTAATGAGGGAGGGGTGAGGTGGCACGCATATTTTCATCGTGATGCATGATGAGGGGAGTTTAAGAGCCTAATAGGTGGACACCCGCATCCAGAGGAGAAGAGTCCCTGAACGCAATGTTGATACAGACTCGCTTGAGGGAGTGGTTGGAGAGATCATCCATAGTGAGTTCCTAGAGGTCAGAGTTATATGTGAATATTTCATTAGAAATTATTTCTTCCAGGGATTTCACCTTGTACCGAACGTGGAGGAAAGAGATGGAGTCCTGAAAATCCAAAAGTTGGCCAGATTATGAAGACCTTGGTTTAAGCACTAACTCGGGGAGATTTTTTATCTTTGAGAGCCATTTTGAAGAAGAATAGCCATAGATATGATTAGATGAGAGTCATCTTCGACTAAGAGAGGAAAGAGATCTCTTTATCGAGAAATTATGAGGCCTTGGAGGAGACCCGATAGTTCAACGACATTGTTGCTATTATGGCTAACAGTTCTCTAATAAAGACAGATGATGACCCACTTGTTGTTTCTAAAGACACCTCCAAAACCCTCAGAACTGGGATTACCTCTTGAGGCACCATCAAAGTTGAGTTTGAGGAAACCGAGAGGAGGGGGACACCAGTGTACTATGCTAAAAGGGGCCCTCATGTGGGAATATGTAGAAGAGGGGGGGCCCACGTGGGTGGTAGGGGTAGTGTCCCATCATTGAATAATTAAAGATTTTTTTTCCTGCACTTAGAATTCGAGGTTAGAACAATATTGGAGATGAATTGTTTCTATTATTTGTTTCCTGCAAATGGTCTAGATGGTGTATTCTGAGGAAGACTGGTCTTCAAAGATGCAGCGATTGTGCTCTTTCCAGATGTTCCAGACTATGAATCCCAGGAATAGTTGCCAGAGGCGGTTGAGAATTATGTTCTGATAGGGATTTTCAGCCCAGTTTTTGAGAGTATGAGTTATGTTGCCATGATTTCGGTCAAATTTTCTACAGAGCATTGCTTCCTTATCCCATATATTGTTGGAGAAAGAACAATTTCTAGGTATATGGTCTATGGATTCCTCGTTATTGTTGCAAAGAGAAAATCTCGAAGGTCTAGACAATCCTCTTTTGAGGATGTTGTCCCAAGTGAGGATGTGCCTGTGATGGACCAACCAAAGAAATATTGAGATCTTTAGCCAAGTTCTGAGGGACCAAATCTTGGCCCAACCATAGTACGGAGGAAGTGAGAAGGGCGGGTGAGGACTTGATAGGATTATTTGAAAATGAAGATTCCTTTTAGCGAGTACTCCCATCTGATCTTGTCATTGTCCTGACTGATTCAGATTTTTTGATTTCCTACATCTTGCACGATTTGTGTTCTGGTTTCTGTCGGCATGTGGATAAGGGAATAATGGAACAGTAACCAGTGACTGAAGTTATGTTGATCCATAGTGTGCCAGTGGTCCTTAACCTTTATGTTTCCTTGTGGAGGTAATTTATGCTATATTTCCAAGCTTGGAAGTTGTTGCCAAGAGTCCGACTAGAAATTTGAATGGGCACCATTTCTGATTTCCCAAAAACTATGTTGTTGGATGAGGTGACATTGGC
>JASDQU010013528.1:92170-118455 GCA_032191745.1 Picea mariana | reverse complement strand
GGAGGATCATGTGCGACATGTTGACAAGGTGCTACAACTACTAAAGGAGAAACAACTATATGCCAAACCATCCAAATGTTTCTTTGGAGTAAAGGAGGTAGAGTATTTGGGTCATATTGTATTTCATGAAGGTGTCAAGGTAGACCCTAACAAGATTAAGGCCATGATGGACTGGTCTATTCCCAAAACATTAAAGAATCTTAGAGGATTTTTGGGTTTGACAGGTTACTACCGTAAGTTTGTTAGGAATTATGGAAGAATATAAACACCTTTAATGACACTAACTAAGAAGGATGCATTTTCATGGACTCCAAAGGAAACTAAAGATTTTGAGAAACTTAAAGAGGCGATGTGTAAAGCTCTTGTATTGACCACTACAGACTTCACAAAAACCATTATTGTGGAATGTCATTGATGCAGGAGCATCACAGCTACCAAAGCGAGCATGGAGGCAGTGCATGTGTTTTTTTAACACATGGCATTTACTTTGAAAACATTTGGAATTGAAAGAGCCAAACCTTTAATGAATCTTTTATGAAGGAGCGCCTTTTGTATACTGTATCAGACCTCGAGCCATACGCTCTTGTCTGAAGTAGATAAGAAGGCATTTAATCTAGTTAATGCAGGTAGGTAGGATTTATTTCTAGATTAGACAGTTTTAGATGGAAGGAGGGAAAACGGATATAGACACCCTCATTGTATCATTGTAACATATTGGAAGCATTCAGGAGAAGAACAGAGCAAGCAGAGAACATTGTATGAGGACCAACCATGTACAGGCATTTGAATTAATAGAATGAAGTTTTGATTCAAACTCATGGTTGGTGTGGTTTTCTCTATGTATTAATGCTATGCTCATGAATGTTTGCTTTCCTGTTATGCATTTGCTTGGTAAATTCTATGCATGTGATTTCATGTTTCAAACTAAAGTCTGAAGGGGAGATGGAATGAGTTTCAATTGTTTCTCTATCTGAGTCAGGAGATTCCTGCAAAGAGTGCAGTCGAATTCACCCGCAAAGAGTGCGTTGATGAAGGCTCAGTAGTTAACTTTTGTTCTCATTCACCCAGAAGTTGATTTGGGTTGTTGAAGCCGTGCAAGGAGTGCACAGGCAGAAGAATAAGTCTCAGTTGTTAATCTAAGTAGGGAAGTCAAAGACTACTGCTGCAGGGAGGGCGCAGAGTCGAGGGGATTCAACACTTGAGAAGTTGTTGAATGTCGAGTGCGAGGAGCGCGCATGAATCCATCTGAAATAATCAGAGTGGAAAAGCTCAGGAGGTTTAGCACCTTCGAAATATTGTTGGAAGAGAACACAGGGGTTTGACCGAGGAAGGGTCAAGCAGAGTTCGCAGGCACCAGCTTGGAGAGAAAGTCTCGAGAAGAAACACTTAGCCATTTCAGAGAAATCTCAAGGAGGAGGAATCGACGATCAGGATTCATCGAGGGAAACAACAAAATCCCGCCAGCTGTCAGATCTCAGGAAAGTTGCACAGGGTTTAAATCCCAGAGGAGCAAGGGAGGATCCCAAAAATTCGGAGTTCAGGATATCAGGGTTTCTGTGGTCGTGAAACTCTTGTAGAACAAAATCGCGATTCACGATTTCTCGATACGGTCAGAGCCAATGATCTGCAGGATGCGTGTCCGAGGATCCAGGAGAATCAGGGGTAGGAATTTCGGGGTTTCTGAGAACAAAGGAACTGTCGCTCCAGGAACCGCGATATCACAAAATGTGATATCCCGACAGTCAGAGTTGTGGGCCCCGGAAGGTGTGATAGGGGACACGTGTTGTCGCGCATTAGGGTTTGGAGTTTTGTAAATCCCATTAAATTCGACCACAGAAATCACGATACTCTGACAAGTGATTTCCCGACAGTGTCAAGGCATGTAGTGGAGGATAGGTGTCGAAAGGCCAAGCCTTGCCGTGAGCAGAGGACATGTGGCATTGCAGATTAGGGATCGGAGAATCACGGAAGCAGATTCTTACGACACCATAAGTGCCGATTTCTCGACAGCCGGAAGTTCCGATACGGTGGGACACGATTAGCATGGACTAGAACATCGGGAGTCAGGGAAGCATGAGTGGAGTGATCTGCGACCTCGGAAGGTCTAATTTCCCGATAGGATAAAGGGAGCTCATCAGAGGAGCATCCTGTGGGTGCAGAAAAGTCCTGATAAGGGATTTGAGGAGCAATTTAGCTCTTCGGGCCTAGGAAAAAAGAAGGTACTAGTGGTTGCGGATGTTCCCTGGGTGGCCATTTTTGTTAGAGTGGTATCAGAGCGGGGATTGACTCTTTTTTTTCTATAGAAGAGAGAAAGAGAATTCACCATGTCACCCAGAAGAGAAAGGTAGTCATTTGACCCAAAAGACAGGGAGGTGAGAAGAAGAGGCAGGCCGGCACAGAATCCAGAAATGGAAAGGCAGATACGTGATCTTCGAGTGAGATTAGAAAATATGGAAGCAGCGTAGAGACACATAGCCAGTGCTGGAGATCTGAGTGACTCCGAAGGTGAAGTTGAAGCTGAGCCACAAGGAGAAGCTGTAGCCGAAGATACAGCCAATGAGCGATTAATTAAAGCTATTGCCTGGATGAGTTCAAAGACAAAAATGGACATTCCAGCTTACGAAGGAAGTCTGGATGCAGAAGAGCTGTTGGATTGGATCAGGGCTCTTGACACCTACTTCGATTATGAGGATATCGAAGAGGATAAAAAGGTTAGGCATGCTGTCATGAAGTTGAAGGGACATGCAGCATTATGGTGGGACGAGCTTCAAGTAGATAGACGTTCCAAAGGCAAACAAAAGATAAAAATTTGGGATCGAATGATTGCGAAGATGAAGGAAAAATTCATCCCAAGGGATTATCAAATCACACTGTTCAGGAGAATGTAGAACCTGAGACAGAAGTTGATGACAGTGAAGGAGTACACTGAGGAATTTTACAAGCTCAATATCAGAGCAGGTCATCGAGAGAGCAATGATGAAAAAGTTGCCAGGTATATGAATGGCTTAAGATACGATATCCAGGATGAAATGAGTATGAAAACCATCAGAATGGTGGAGGATGCGTATTAGATGGCGTTGAAAGCCGAAGAAAAAGCTAAGCCACAAGCCAGCACAGCGAGGCCGAGGTAGGAGACAACCAAAAGATAAGTCAGTTGCTCAGGATAGATTACAGAAGTCCAGGGACGACTGGAAGAAGCCTCAAACAAGAACAGAAAGAGGTGGAAGTTGACAGTGAGGTTAGCACGCTGAACAACGAAGGAAACCGACAGAATAGAGCGGAGGATACATTGACAATAACACCTTTCCTCATACCAGAGGTAGAGGTGGAGTCATCACATGCTTCACGTGTGGAAATGATGGAAATAAAGTAGTTGAATGTCTAGATAGAAAAAAAGATAGAGGAGAATCTCACATCGCTGAGGCACAAAGGCGAAATGCTGAGGCAAAAGACGCAAAAGATGAAATATCGTTGATGATGCGTAAGGTTCTCTTAACACCCAAGAAGGAGGTGGAGGACACAGCTCAAAGAAATAGGTTGTTCACAACTGCATGCAAAACCAAAGACAATGTGTGCAAAGTTATTGTGGATAGTGGAAGCACAGACAATCTCATTTCAACAGAGATGGTGGAGAAACTGGAGTTGGAGACGATTGATCATCCTAGTCCATACAGAGTCGCATGGCTATAGAAGGGACATCAGGTAAATGCCACCAAACAATGCTTAGTTGACATCAAGATAGGAGGATACAATGATAAAATTCTTTGTGATGTTATTCCTATGGATGTATGTCATTTATTGCTAGGCAGACCATGGCAATATGACAGAAACGTAGTTCATGATGGGAAGATGAATACGTATACTCTGGAAAAGAATGGGAGGATGCATATGTTACTTCCAATTAAAGAAAATGAAGTAAATCCAGAGCCGAGAAATAATATACTTCTCATGAGTGGGAAAGAACTTCTGGCAGAAGTAAAGAAGAAGGAAGATCCACAGTTCTTTGTGGCCAGGAAACCAAGAGTTATTTTGACCAGCACAAGAGTGGATGACTTGCCGGAAGAAGTTCAGGAACTGTTGGAAGAGTTTGTTGATATTGTGGTAGACAAATTACCTCATTTGTTGCCGCCGATGAGGAGTGTGAGTCATCACATAGACCTCATACCAGGAGCCAGTTTGCCAAATAAAGATGCGTACAGGTTGACACCGCAGGAGAATGAAGAAGTTAAAAGGCAAGTGCAGGAACTGTTGGATAAAGGACTGATCAAGGAAAGTTTAAGTCCGTGTGCCGTTTCGATGGTACTGAGTCCAAAGAAAGATGGAGGTTGGAGAATGTGTACAGACTCCAGAGCCATTAACAAGATAACCATCAGGTATAGATTTCCATTGCCACGGACGGATGACTTGATGGACTGTTTAAGTGGAGAAAAATATTTTTCAAGGGTTGATTTGAAAAGCGGATATCATCAAATTCGCATGAGGGAAGGCGATGAATGGAAGACAGCCTTCAAGACAAATGAAGGGTTGTATGAATGGCTAGTCATGCCGTTTGGCTTGACGAATGCACCGAGTACGTTCATGAGGCTGATGAATGAAGTAATGAAGGAATTCATTGGTAAGTTTGTCATTGTTTATTTAGATGACATATTGATTTTCAACAAATCAAAAGAAGAACATCTGAAGCATTTAGCTGCAGTAATGAGAAAGCTACAGCAAGAGAAGTTGTTGATCAACATGAGGAAATCTTCATTTATGAAGACATAACTCATTTACTTGGGATTTGTCATATCGGCAAATGAATTGAAGATGGATCCAAGTAAAGTGGAGGTAATTAAAAATTGGCCATCACCGAGAAATGTTTTCGAGGTGAGAAGTTTTCATGGATTGGCTAGTTTCTACCGGAAATTCATCAGGAATTTTAGTGGAATTAGCACAGCAATGATGGACACAGTCAAGAAAAGACATAAATCTTTTCATTGGACTGAAGAGGCAGAGAAAAGATTCAATCTGTTGAAGCGAAAGATCACAGAACAACTGATCTTGGTGTTGCCGGATTTTACAAAGACGTTCTAGGTGAAATGCGATGCAAGTGGCTTTGCCATAGGAGCGGTCTTGAGCCAGGAGGACAAACCGATCGCATATTTCAGCGAGAAGATGGATGAGGCAAAGGTGAAGTACTCCATGCATGATAAAGAGTTTTATTCTATCATACAAACGCTGAAGAAGTGGAGGCATTATTTGATTCTGAAGGAATTTGTCTTGTACAGTGATAATCATGCACTACAGTTTGTGACTCAACAGGAGAAGTTGAATCAGAAACATGCTAAATGGGTAGAGTATATGCAGAATTTTACATTTGTAATTAAACACATTTCAGGTACTGCTAACAAAGTGGTTGATTCTTTGAGCAAGAAATGTTTGTTGCTACAGGAGTTCTGAGTCAAAACACTAGGTTTTGAAAATCTTAAAGACATGTATGCAGGTGATGCAGATTTTGCAGAGGCATATGAGGCAGCTGAGAATCCAGTTCTCAGAGACAGAAGACCATGGATGGATTACATGATCCAAAATGGGTTGTTGTTCAAAGGAAACCAGCTATGTATTCCAAATTGCTCCATGAGGGAGAATCTGCTAAAAGAGAAGCACAACGGAGGCTTGGCAGGACATTTTGGCCACGATAAGACATTTACAAAGCTGAGTGAATCATATTTTTGGCCGAGGATGCGATCAGATGTCAAGAAGTTTGTTGACAAGTACAAAATTTGTCAGCATTCAAAGGGACGAAAGCAAAATGCGGGATTCTATCAATCCTTACCCATACCAGAGAGGCCGTGGGATGAAATCAGCATGGATTTCATACTAGGATTACCGAGGATGCAAAGAATACATGATTTGATCTTTGTGGTGGTCGACAGGTTTTCAAAAATGGCACATTTTATTCCATGCCATAAGACCAGCGATGCAACTCATATCGCAAACTTGTTTTTCAAGGAGATTGTTAGACTTCATGGTTTACCCAGAAGCATAGTATCAGATAGGGATACAAAATTCATTGGACAGTTTTGGAGGACACTCTGGAAGAAGATGGGGACTAACTTGATGTTTAGTTCAACCTATCATCCTCAGACATATGGGAAAACAGAGGTAGTAAATAGAAGTCTGGGAGACTTGCTCCGAAGCTTAGTAACAGAGCACCACATCAGTTGGGACAATGTGTTGCCACAGGCAGAGTTCGCGTACAATGACTCAGTGAATAGGAGCACAGGTAAAAGTCCATTTGAAATTGTATATGGCAGGCAGCCGAGAGGAGTATCTGAACTGAGGGACTTAGAGCAGATAATGACTAAGAGTGCAAGCGCTGAAGAATTCGCATAAGTGATGGAAGAACTTTACAGCAGGGTGAAGCAACGATTACTGAAATCAAACTAGGAATATAAGCATAGAGCAGATCAACATCGGAGACAGCTTCAGTTCGAGGTTGGTGATCTAGTTCTAGCACATCTGAGGAAGGAAAGGTTCCCAAGGGGAACATATAACAAGCTGAAAATGAAGAAAATTGGGCCATGCAGAGTCCTGAAGAAATTGGGAGAAAATGCTTATGAGATTGAATTGCCAAATGAGATTGGAATATCTCTGACATTCAATGTCTCAGACTTATATCCATATAAGGCTAAGGAAGCAGGAGCTGGAAATGATGAATATCTAGAGATCCAATGGCAGAAGCAGATGCCGATTGCAGAAAAGCCACAGATGGAGCGCATACTTGACAAAAGGGTAAGCAAAAAGACCAGGCGAAAGGAATACTTCGAGTATCTGGTCAAGTGGAAGAACCATCTAGTGGAAGATGCCAACTGGGAAAGTGAAGAAGAGGTTCAAAATCATGGACAGACCGTGCAACAACTCATGGACAGGAGCCCATGAAAGTTTTCAAGTCGAGGAGTATGATGCAGGAGCATCACAGCTACCAAAGCGAGCATGGAGGCAACGCATGTGTTTCTTTAACACATGACATATTACTTTGAAAACATTTGGAATTGAAAGCGCCAAATATTTAATGAATCTTTTATGAAGGAGCGCCTTTTGTATACTGTATCAGACCTTGAGCCATACGCTCTTGTCTGAAGTAGATAAGAAGGCATTTAATATAGTTAATGCAAGTAGGTAGGATTTATTTCTAGATTAGACAGTTTTAGATGGAAGGAGGGAAAATGAATATAGACACCCTCATTGTATCATTGTAACATATTGGAAGCATTCAGGAGAAGAACAGAGCAAGTAGAGAACATTATATGAGGACCAACCATGTACAGGCATTTGAATTAATAGAATGAAGTTTTGATTCAAACTCATGATTGGTGTTGTTTTCTCTCTGTATTAATGCTATGCTCATGAATGTTTTCTTTCCTGTTATGCATTTGCTTGGTAAATGCTATGCATGTGATTTCATGTTTCAAACTAAAGTCTAAAGGGGAGATGGAATGAGTTTCAATTGTTTCTCTATCTGAGCCAGGAGATTCCTGCAAAGAGTGCAGTCGAATTCACCCACAAAGAGTGCGTTGATGAAGGCTCAGTAGTTAACTTTTGTTCTAATTCGCCCAGAAGTTGATTTGGGTTGTTGAAGCCGTGCAAGGAGTGCACAGGCAGAAGAAGAAGTCAAAGTTGTTAATCTGAGTAGGGAAGTCAAAGACCACTACTGCAAGGATGGTGCAGAGTCGAGGGGATTCAACACTTGAGAAGTTGTTGAACGTCGAGTGTGAGGAGCGTGCATGAATCCATCTGAAATAATCAGAGTGGAAAATCTCAGGAGGTTTAGCACCTTCGAAATATTGTTGGAAGAGAACACAGGGGTTTGATCAAGGAAGGGTCAAGCAGAGTTCATAGGCATCGGCTTGGAGAGCAAGTCTCGAGCAAAAACACTTAGCCATTTCAGAGAAATATCAAGGAGGAGGAATCGATGGTCAGGATTCACTGAGGGAAACAGCGAAATCCTGCCAGTCGTCAGATCTCAGGAAAGTTTCGCAGGGTTTAAAGCCCAGAGGAGCAAGGGAGGATCCCGAAAATTCAGAGTTCGGGATATCGGGGTTTCTGTGGTCGTGAAACTCTTGTAGAACGAAATTGCGATTCGCGATTTCCTAATATGGTCAGAGTTGTTTATCTGCAGGACGCATGTCTGAGGATCCAGGAGAATCGGGGGTCAGCATTTCGGGGTTTCTGAGAACAAAGGAATTGTCGCTCCAGGAACCGCGATATCGCGAAACGCGATATCCCGATAGTCAGAGTTGTGGGCCCCAGAAGGTGTGATAGGGGACACGTTTCATCACGCATCGGGGTTCATAGTTTTGTAAATCCCGTGAACTTCAACCACGGAAATTGCGATACTCCGACATGCGATTTCCCGACAGTGTCAAGGCCTGTAGTGGAGGACAGGTGTCGGAAGGCCAAGCCTTGCCATGAGCAGAGGACAAGTGGCATCCCAGATCGGAGATCGGAGAATCATGGAAGCAGATTCTCACGACACCATAAGTGTCAATTTCCTGACAGCCGAAAGTTTCGATACGGTGGGAAACAGTCAGCATTGACTAGAACATCGGGAGTCGAGGAAGCGTGAGTGGAGTGATCCGCGACCTCGGAAGGTCCGATTTCCTGATAGGATAAAGGGAGGTCATCAGAGGAGCATCCTGTGGGTGCAAAAAAGTCCCGATAAGGGATTTGAGGAGCAATTTAGCTCTTCGGGCCTAGGAAAAAAGAAGGTTCTGGTGGTTACAAACGTGCCCTGGGTGGCCGTTTGTGTCAGTCATGCCTCGGGAAATGGAATTGGTGCTATCCTAATGAAAGAAGGAAGGCCTTTGGATTTTGAAAGTTGACCACTCAAGGGAAAGGACTTACACAAACCCATTTATGAGAAAGAAATGATGGCAATACTACATGCATTCAAGAAATGGCGTCCTTACCTAACAGGTAGGCACTTCAAGGTGAAAACAGATCATGATAGTCTTAAATACTTCTTGCAACAAAGATTATCTTCAGAAGAACAACAAAAATGGGTAACCAAGACATTGGGTTATGATTTTGAAATCGTCTATAAAAAGGGGAAGCAAAATGTTGTGGCAGATGCACTCTCAAGAAAGGATGAAGATGTTGAGGCCTTTCTCTGTGCTATCTTGATCATCCAATTTGATTGGATAATAGAAGCAAGAGATGAATGGAAGAATGACAAAAAAGTGTGGACTCTCATTCAAAGGTTGCAACAAGATTCCAGTGCATCAGATACATTTACATGGAAAAATGATTCACTATGGTACAAAGATTGCTTATATTTATGTAAGAACTCCCAACTCAAAGAAAAGGTACTATTGGAATTGCACACCTCTCCAGTAGGAGGGCACTCAGTATTTTTGAAAACCTACCATAGAGTCAAGAAGGATTTTTTTTGGGATGGCCTTAAAACTGATGTTCAAAGGTTTGTGGTAGAATGTTTGGTTTGCCAACAAAATAAGGTGAAAACAATTAAGACCCTAGATCTTTTACAACCATTATCCATCCCAAGTCAGTGCTGGGAGGAGGTTTCCATGGATTTCATCACAGGGTTACCAAATTCTGAAGGAAAGAGTGCCATCATGGTGATTGTTGATAGACTGACCAAGTATGCACACTTTGGTGCACTCTCTCATCACTTCAAACCTAGTACAGTTGCCACCACATTCATGGAGATAGTTGAAAAGCTACATGGTAGCCCAAAGATTATTGCTAGTGACAAAGATCCCATCTTCACTGGACATTTTTGGACATAATTATTTTCTTGTTTGGGTACTCAATTGGCTCATAGCTCATCCTATCATCCTCAATCTGATGGACAAACTGAGATATTGAAAAAATGTCTGGAAGGCTATCTTCATTGCTTTGTCTCTGATAAACAAACACAATGGTTCAAATGGTTACCCTTGGCAGAATGGTGGTATAACACTTCCTTTCATACTGCAACAAAAATGACACTATTTATGGCACATTATTGATACCACCTTCCTTCCATCACTTCTTCTCTAAAAGAAAAATTTATGGTTCAAGCAGTGGAAGATCACATCAAGAATCAACAACAAGTTCTCCAAATCTTAAAGGAAAAGCTGAGCATGGCACAAAATCGCATGAAACAACAAGCAGATCAACATCGTAGTGAAAGAAGTTTTGAAGGAGGGGATTGGGTATTTTTAAGATTACATACAAACAGATGTCCCTCAAGCAAGCCAAGAAGGATGACACATTATCACCAAAGTACTATGGCCCTTATAAGGTGTTGCAAAAGATTGGTACTATGGAATACAAATTGGAGCTATCTGTATCTTCACGAGTACACCCAATTTTCCATGTTTCATGCTTAAAGAAGGTTATAGGTGACAAGATCCCAATTCAAACTATATTGCCAAAACTTGACAAGGAAGGAAAAATCATATTGGAGCCTGAAGCCATCACTGACACAAGAATTCGCCAGCTGAGCAATAGATCCATTTCAGAGTATCTCATTAAATGGAGGAAACTACCGGCTGAAAATTCCACTTGGGAAGATGAGTCTTTTATACAGAAGCATCCAAAGTTACTCAAGCATTGCGGAAAACACTTGTCTCAAGGGGAGGGGCATGTTAAGCCCTAATATTGGCTCATCACCCCTTAATTGGGGCATATTATATTAGTAATGTTATTTTATCTATGTCGGCTTTAGGCCATTAGTTGTAATTATACATCCTAGTCTCCTATATACCAAGGAGACATTTTCATTTCAAATCATCTTGTACTTGAACTTTTAAGTGGGGTAAAAGGAGGTTTCCTCCTCGAAGAGGCTTATTATTTGAAATTATCTCTTTTTCAAGGCGTTGAGTACTTTTTGTAAGGTTTTTCTATGCTATATTGATATTTGGTTCTTAACAGTTGCATTGGAGTATATTCAGATTGTACTGTTGCATAGAACAACATTGTATGTCTCATGGCTATGTTCAAATTTGAGTCTTTAAAACATATATCCATAGTGTATTTGTGGTGGCTATGTTCAGATTTGAGTCGTATCGGCATGGATCCACAATGTATGTTTGGTGGCCATGACCTGTCTTACTTGACATGGATTTTTGCATGTCGGTATTTATTCTTTGAGTCATTTGTATTCTGAGTATGGGAATTCCTACCTTAGTGATGATGTATTATTGTACTGTATTTCCTTGTTGGCAGGTTTCCGACTGACTGTTCCTTGTTCCCTACACACACTCGACAAAGTATTTTAGCTATCACTCTATTCTAATTTCATACTATGGGGGGCTCTCTGTTACACATTATTTTCATCATCCCTATGACTGTTAGTGATGTAAACCTATATGTTGCCTTCAGAGGGGTCAGTGGCCTAAGTTTCTGAAGAAAGAAGGGAGAAGAACTTTTCCTAAGAAAAGAAGTTGCATCTCCCTTTGTAAAAACCCTATTAAAGCTGATTTTCACATGCTGCACTATGGCTAGGGTGTGAGAATGCCCGATTCTCGCAGGCTGCACCATATTTGGGTTGCGAGAGGTTAGTAGGTTGCTCTATAGGTAGGGTGCGAGAATGCTCATACATGGGAGAAACGAGCATCTTCTCAATTCTTCTAGAAGGAGAAACTTCCATGGTGAGGTGGCATTCGAATGGTTTGGATCTCACTTGCTTTCATGATTTAGTGGGATCATCCTAACCTACTCACCTTATCCTCTTCATCTTATAAAAAGAGAGGAGCTCTCATGGATAATGTTAGTTGTTTTTGGCTTGGGATTGTTAGCTTGGTTAGAGTGGCTTTGAGATTTGCTTTGTCAAGATAGATTGTGAGTAGATATCAAATCCATGGTGTCAAAATCCTTGGAGCAAGAAGTGTGTGGGGAACGAAGGACAATTAGAGTGGACCTTACAACATCAAGGCCATGGTTGTAATCTCTCTTTCACATTTGATATGATACAATAATATGATTCTTTCCTATAAATCTTGTTGTGTTTTATTGTATGATTCCTTGATCACATACATAGGTTTATATTGAGTTTATGTTATTACTATCACTTTGGTTGGTTGTGTTCTTTTGTAGGATCATCATTGTATGAGTGTTGGAACGGAGCTAGGATGGAAATGGCGAAAGGAAGTGATGTTTAAATGGTATGTCACCTATCCCTCTTTAGTTGGTAAATTCAATATCTAAAACTTAAGGAAACCGTCATGTTCTGGTGTGTTTTGTTCTAGATCTAGGTGGATCTAGGGAGATCAATTAGTGTCCACACCTACCAATTTATCCAATAACACCCGAAATCCAAAATTAGCAGGAACCATCCGATCCAGCAGGACGCGTGGCACTAGATCCGAATCATGGAGAAAGTCATTTTAGAAAAGATGAAGTGAGGAATGCACAGACTTCCTGAGTCCTGAAATGTCAAAGGCCCAAAGTCATGAAATGTCGATATTCATCTGGGTCGTCCGATTCAAGGGGACACATGGCACCTTATCCAAGAAATCATGATTTCATGACTCCGAGGCTTTATCTTAGAGCACAACATAGATTTGTGAAACGCGAAGTGCGAAATCGAGAAGTGCTTGGAAATTGGGCCCATGTTCATAGCCCACAATCCTATTGAGTGACAGGTGGCTATGGTTTTAGAGAAAGCATCCTGACCATTAAGACCAAAGCAGGTATGACCGTCGATCTCGATAGGCCATTTCGTAGATTCGAGCATCATGATGTTTAAAATCAAGGAGCGTAAAGACTCCCGAAATGCAAAATCCAAAATTTCATGAAGGAAGCCCCAGGTCATGACCTTAGGTCACATGAAGTAATGTATAGGAGCCACTCCAGAAGCCGAGGGCGCTCGTATTTTCACAGAGGAAGATCTACATGGTCTCAAGGCACTGTGATTGACTTGAAGGAGCCGTGAATGTCTCCTGGAACATTCATGGGTGTTATATTTCATCTCGATCCTGATGGAAGTAGTTAATGGAAATGGCGGAGGTGGTCAAAACCTCATTTAACCCCATAAATGGAAAGCATGGAAAGACTGGCCATGGACGTAGACTGTTAGCCCAAAGCTCCCCTATCAGCAGGTCCTCTTGAAAAGTCCATATTGATCTGAGCTCGTGTTCAACAGAAGAATGCAAGTGTAGCCTGACAGAAAAAGACATAGATGCAAAGCTTTGGTTTCTATAGCTAGGTCACACTCCTGGTGGTGGAAAGTGTTGTGAGTATAAATAATCGGTTTTGATATTTTGTTAAGGTCGATGTTAGAGCCAAGCTCCCGTATTGTAATGTTTTAATGAAGTTATGGTTCTTTGGTTATGTAACCTGATATTATATTTATTTTTTAATGAAAGCCAGCTTCTATTTCCATCTTATATGCGTTTGATACTGAATGTTCACGATCGAAGGATTCACATGGATTTTGGTGACTGTGTTGTAATGGATATTTGAGTGCAGTGTAGTTATAGCATTTTCAGTTTCCTAAAACTTTGAATTCAAGAGGATCTTGTTTTCAGAGTTTTCCTCCTTAGGTTGCTGGAAGACTTGATGTCCAGAGCATACCTCTACATATTCTCCTCAATTTCTTCCACCTACTCACCCTTACTAGAACTTATTGGCTGAAGTTGATCAAGACCTCATTTTCTTGTGCATACTGCCCTAGTTTTCTGATTTAAAACAATATTCTCTTGAGTCTGGCCCATTTGACCTCTTTAAATCCATTAACCATGACATATAGACTGATGGGTACTGGGCTTACCTCTGCTGCAATCCAGAGGTGACTTCCGGTGCTAGCATTTTTGGCACCGTTGCAGGGATGAAAGTGAAGATCCCTTCCTTGGGAGAATGACAATGAGCTTCTGATTTTGAACGTGCATCAGGTATCAGAACCATTGAAGATTGCGCTTTCACTTGGCGACTCCACTAAGGCGACTCCACTGTCTCGGCTTCGTCGTTTCAATGTGACTGCTTCTAACTACACCTGGTATCCCCCTAGGAGAACACAACGATCAGGTCTAGTCTTTGATGGTGAATAAAGACTAGACACACTCATTCTGCATATCATTCATTCGATGACTCCATGGTTGAAGGATCGATTGGCGACTCCACTGGTTTGAAATGAACAAAATCCTAGCTTAGAGGTTTGCTCCTTTTAACTTTTCTGATGTTCTTGGTTTTCCTAATTTTGTCCCTACTATGGATGAATGGGGTAATTATTTTCCCATATTTAGAGAATGTAAAGAGGACAACCCTACTCGACATCTCCATGAGTTTCATGAACTCATGCATTAGTGGGAGATACATCATGAGTATGTTTTAATGGAGATGTTCATGTTCTCATTGGATGGGGATGCTTGTGAGTGGTATCAATCCTTTCTCCCTGCTAGCATCTCCTCCGTGGAACAATTTCATGCAGCCTTTAATAAGCATTGTCAAAGGTATTATTCCTCTGAGTTAATCTGTTATAATTTTTGTGAGGAATGTGAAGGCCATGATCAAGATATGGCTATGACTAGTGAAGGTTGTGAGGATGAGGGCCATGAGGAAGATGAATATGCTTTGAGTGAAGTAATGAAACTGATAAAATCTCTCTCTACCAAACTAGAAAGGTTAGAATCTGAAGAAATCACAGAGGATTTTCCAGTCCTTTAGGCGAATATTCTTGGTAGCTCTACTAAGGATGATAATGAAGATTTCATAGTTGTAGAGGCCTTGCATTCTTCTCCTGAGATGTCTACTTTCCCTAGCTTAGATGATTATTCAGATGAAAATTAGGAGGGCCCCACATTGCAATTTGCTGACTTAGGGAGAAGCCAGCTTGCATATGCCAGCTACGAATCAGATTCTGAGATGGTTATGTTGGATTTCCAAGAGCATAAAGAATATCCCTATCCTCTATTCATTAACAAAAATCATCATGATAAAATCAGCCATCATGAGAAACATATTGAAGAGAAGAGATTTCACATGGGTTCTGTTTATGATGATTATGACTATGACCCTTAGGAAATCCATAAAGAAGAAAAGGAACAACAGAAGGGGTAGTTCATAGCCTACCCAGAGCCTGTAGGTGAGCAGCCACCACCCAAGACTATTCACCCTACATCAGCTTCTCAACCACCTGTGCTTATCAGAGATATTTAGCCATGTGTGATTAGTTGTGGAGAAGATCGGGCTATCCATTACAAATTTTCCAAAGTTTGCCACTCATTTTATGAGTCTGTCAGTGATTACATGGAGCTGCATTTCCTTCATGCCTTGGATCCACCTAGATTTTTCTAAACTTTAGCCTTTCAAGGAAAGTTAAAATATGTAATCATTCTGCTGTCACGATTGAATCATCTTTTGTCAATCATTGATAGAGTAAAGGAACTTCCAGTCAGAGATTTACTTGAATGGCTATGGTGGAAATTTTCTTTCACCTCGCACTGTGTAAAAGAAAATTAGTTTAGGACTGTACTTAAATAAGCTCCCTGGAGCATCTGTGTTTATTTTCATTTTTTAATTATCGGCCGACTCCATAACCCAACAACTAGGGCACTGGAACTACTTGTTCTTGCCAGCCCGCAGGGAGCATGCCATCCCCTGTGGAGCCAAATGTTATCACATAAACTTGTTAAAGTCTTATGGGTTTGTGTTTTCTACATAAGTCTATAATTTTTCCCTATCTCTCTCCTTTTCGCAAACCCAATCTTAATTTTTTCCCTTTCGGATTGTAGTTTTTTCTTTTGTTTGCCTTCATTCGTTTGAATGACCTGCTTTCCCGTTGTATTTCCTGAGAAGTCTTGGCCCTCTTCTTTGTTGTTTTCTCTAAGGTTGATCACTTCCCTCTTTTCCTCTATCACTGATCCTTTTTCTTTCCCAAGCCCTCAGCTAGTCGTCCAAGTAATTAGTTACACAAGCTGCAACAACAAGCACAAGAACAACACTTAGAGAGGTCTAATATGGACTCGAATCAAGTGAGCGAGCAAGTTTAGTTTAGTGAGGAATGTGCATTTCAAGGTTCAGGGATTGATGACGGATAATAGTCACAAAAATTGGGAGTTTGGAATGTTGTTGAATTTATTTGTTAAAAATTAGAGCCCCCGAAATCCAAAATCAACAGGAACCATCCGATCTAGCAGGACGCGTGGCACTAGATCTGAATCATGGAGAAAGTCATTTAGGGAAAGCTGAAGTGAGGAATGTGTAGACTTCCTGAGTCTCGAAATGCCGAAGGCCCGAAGTCACAAAATGTCGATATTCATCTGGGTCGTTCGATTCAAGGGGATGCGTGGCACCTGATTCAATAAATCATGATTTCATGACTTGGAGGATTTATCTTGGAGCAAAACATAGAATTGCGAAACATGAATCCACAAAGTGTGAAATCACGAAGTGCATGGAACTTGGGCCCACGGTCACAACCCACAGTCCTATGGAAATCGAGGCTATAAAGAAAGGTAAGCACCTATTGAGCGACAGGTAGCTGCGGTTTTAGAGAAATCATCTTGGCTGTTAAGATCAAAGCAGGTCTGACCATTGATCTAGATAGGCCATTTCGCAGATTTGAGCATCGGGATGTTTGGAATCAAGGAGAGTGAAGACTCCCAAAATGAGAAATCTCAAAATTTCATGAAGGAAGCCCCAGGTCATAACCCGAAGTCACATGAAGCAATGGAGATGAGCCACTCCAAAAACCGAGGGTGCCCATATTTTCACAAAGGAAGATCTACATGGTCTCAAGGCACTAGGATTAACTTGAAGGAGTTGTGAATGTCTCCTGGAACATTCATGAGTGTTATATTTCATCCTGATCCCAATGGAAGTAGTTAATGGAAATGGGGGAGGTGGTTGAAACCTCGTTTCACCCCATAAATGGAAAGCATGGAAAGGGTGACCGTGGACGCATACTGTCAGACCAAAGTTCTTCTATTAGTGGATCTTCCTACAAAGTCCATACTGATCTAAGCTCGCGTTTGAAAGAAGAATGCAAGTGCATCTTGACAGAAAAAGACATAGATGCAAAGATTTTATTTCTATAGCCAGGTCACACTCCTGGTGGTGGCAAGTGGTTCTGAGTATAAACACTCGGTTTTGATATTTTTTTAAGGTCGATGGTAGAGCTAAGATCTCGTTTTGTAATGTTTTAATGGAGCTCTCATTCTTTGGTTATGTAACCTGATATAAGAATTCTTGTTTAATGAAAGCCATCTTCTATTTCCATATTATATGCATATGATACCAGATGTTCTTGATTGAAGGATTCGCATGGATTGTGGTGATTGTGTTGTACTCGATGTTTGATTGCAGTGCAATTATAGCATTTTCAGTTTCCTAAAACTTCGAATTCAAGAGGATATTGTTTTCATAGTTTTCCTCCTTAGGCTTCTGGAAGACCTGATGTCCAAAGAAGACCTCTACATCTTCTCCTCAATATCTTCCACCTACTTACCCTTACTATAAATTATTGGGTGAAGTTGATCAAGACCTCATTTACTTGTGCATACTGCCCCATTTTTATGAGTTACAATAATATTCTCTTGAGTCTACCCCATTTGACCTCTTTAAATCCATTAACCATGACATATAGACTGATGGGTACTAGGCTTACCTCTGCTACAATCCAGAGGTGACTTCGGTGCTAACAAATTGCACTCTAACTGTCACAATCTATCCTTACAGCTTGATGTACCAACCAAATACCTAAACACAACCTTTGTAACCATAAATTTTTCATACTTGCATGAGTGGTTTCCATGTATTCAAGTTCTGTAGTTGAAAGTTCCATTACAACTTGTCTTTTTATCATCCAACTTATTGCTCCTCCAAACGGGTTAAACACATAACCACTTGTAGATATCCTACGATCCATATCTCCAACCCAGTATACATCCACAAAGCCATGTATATTCAACACTCTCTCCAATGTTGGTCTTCCTTGGTAGCACAATCCATAGCTAGCAGTGCCATGCAAATACCTAAAAATCCTTTTTATTGTTGTCCAGCGATCCTTCCCTAGTTTTGACATATACCTGCTCAAAACTCCCATTGCATGTGCAATGTTTGGTCTAGTATAGAGAATTTCATACATCAAACCGCCAACTACACTCGCATATGGAACACGAGACATGTCCTCCTCCTCCTCTTGTGTCTTGGGACACTAATCTTCATATAACTTTACACCAATAGGAATAAGAACCTTGATCGGTTTACATTCTTGCATATTAAACCTCTACAATATTGTCTTGACATATTTTCTCTGATTTAACTAGAGTTTCTTTTTTTTCCGATCTCTTTTAATTTCCATGCCCAAAATGAAATTTGAAGCACTGAGATCCTTCATGTCAAATTTAGACGACAACTGAGTTTTCACATCCTGGATAATCTCCTTGTTATTTCCTATCAGCAACATGTCATCCACATACAATACCAGATAAATCAAATGATCACCAAATAATTTAAAATACACACAATGATCCTCTTTTCTTCTTGTGAAACCAAGTCCCAACATATAAGTATCATATTTTTGATACCACATCCTTGGTGATTGTTTTAAACCATATAGGGATTTTTTCATCTTGCATACCAGCTCCTTCTTTCCCTTCACAAAAAATCCTTTTGGGTGCTTCATATAGATTTCTTTTGTTCACATCCATCTGTTCTAATTCAAAATCAAATTCAACAAAAACAGATAACATAAATCTTATAGAGGTTAACTTGGCAACAGGAGAAAAATGTCACCAAAACCAATTCCCTCAACCTAGGAATAAGCCTTTGCTACTAATCGAGCTTTGTATTTCTCCACTTTTCCTTTTTCATTAAGCTTATTTTTAAATACCCATTTTCTTCCAATGGGATTTCTTCCAGCCAAAAAATCTACTAGATCCCAAGACTCATTGTTATCCAAGGCTGCCATTTCTTTGTCCATGGCTTTTTTCCAGAGATTTCCATCCTATGAATCCACTACCTCCCTGACATTTTTAGGATCATCATCAGTAATAGACAAATCAAAATTTGAACATAAATAAGATGGAGTATACCTTTCTAGTAGCCTTCTTTATCGAATCGATCTACTCAATATTGGAGTATGAGGATCTTCTTCTTTTGATTCATGTTCTTCTGTAGAGTCTGATTCATCATCCTTTAAATCAACTCTATTTTCTTTGGTTGTTCCTTACTTGGTAAGACTTCATGTTTAACAACATCCTTCATTTCTCTAAATACCACATCTCGGCTATACATTACCTTCTTAGATTTTAAGTTCCAAAGCTTATAACCTTTGAGACCAACCTTATATCCAAATAAAGATGCACTTTTCATCCTTCTTATCTAGCTTACTCCCGTTTTCCTTTGGAACATGAACATATGCATCACAACCAAATACCTTGAGATGTGTGAGAGAAGGTTTCTTACCAGTCCATACCTCTTGTCGAGTATTGTTATCTAGCACTGATGAGGGTGATATGTTGACCATGTAACATGCAATACTCAGTTCCTCTACCTAGAATTCTTTCCCTAACCCAGTACCACTGAGCATGCACCTTGCTTTTTCCACCAGTGTCCTATTCATCCTTTCTGAAACTCCATTCTGTTGAGGTGTATATGGAGTAGTCTTATTCCTTTCTATACCACACTTTTTACACAATTCTTCAAATTCTTTCCTACAGAACTCTCCACCATTATCTGTCCTCAACACCTTAATTATTTTCTATGTTTGATTCTCAACAAGAGCCTTAAAATATTTAAACCTATCAAGGACTTCATATTTCTTCTCGAGGAAATATATCCAAGTATTCCTCGAGAATTCATCTATAAATGAGACATGGTACATAGATTTTCCCAATGATGGGACCGATACAGGTCCAAAAACATCACTATGAACTAGTTGTACAATTCCTTTTGCCCTTGATGCGCCAGAGGGGAGTCTTACCTGATTCTACTTCCCATATACACAATGTTCACAAAAATAAAAAACCAAAGAGAAGTTAGACGTACCTTCAACCATACCTTTACCGTGTAGTAGTCGAAGACCCTTCTCTCCGATATGCCCTAGTTTTTGATGCCACAACATAACCTTTTATCCGGAGACTGTAGGAGTTATTTATTCTTCAAATACAATATCATGAAAAATGGAACTATTACACCCATCAATAATAGTGCTTCCTTCCAGTTGATATAGAGTTCCAAACCGAACTCCCTTCAACAACACTATTGCTCCTCGAACCATCCTGCAGGTTTCCTTTTCAAATATTGTTTTTACCCCTGCATCGTCCATTTTTCTTATAGAAATCAAATTTCTGGCCAAACCTAGGACATGAAGAACAGTAGGAAGTGTTCTAATCCTTCCATATATGAGCCTCAACTTGAATTTTCCTCATCCTATGATTCTGGTTGTCGAATCATTACCTAGGAAAACATTATCTCCATCATACCTTTCATATTCACAGAACCACTCCCTATGGGGAGTCATATGAAAGGATGCACCTGAGTCAACCAACCATGCATCATAATATGCATGTGTCCTTGAAGAAGCCAAGTACACATCCCCTCCTTCTTTCTTGGAGGTATTTTATTTTGTAGAAGGAGATTCTTCAGATCCCTTCTTTTTCTCATCTCTGGATCTACATTGCTTTTTGTAGTGCCCTTCTTTTCCACATCTCCAACATACATTTACAAAATTTCTGGGAGATTTAGATCTACCCTTAGACTTAGATATCCCACTTGAGAACTTATATCTATTTCTTTCTTGGGAGCGTCCTCTTGCAAACAATGTGTCTCTGCTCCATCCTTCCACATTCTTCCATCTCATCTCCTCTGAAAAAAAGGATGAGACCACTTCATCAAACTTCAAGGCAGTTGTATTAGTACCTATGGCCACAACTAGACTATCCCATGAGTCTGGTAAAGAACAAAGTAAAATGATACACTTAGATTCATCTAAAATTTTAATCTCAAAAGGTACTAATTGACTTACAATAGTATTGAAGGCGTTCAAATGATCTTCCACCGAGTTTCCATATCTCATCCTCAGGTTATAAGCTTATTTCTCAGGAATAGTTTATTTACTAGGGACTTAGACTGATACAACTTCCCCAACTTATCCCATAAATCCTTGTTTGTAGCTTCCTCTGACACATTCAGTAATACTGAATGTGAGAGACATAGTCAGATTGTGCTCTTTTCATTGTGGTCCAACTTTGTCCATTCATTTGTTGAAGTTCCTAGAGGTGCAGTACCTGGATCTAGCGTGATCTACTGACTCTTTCCACCAACAAATCTTCCATCTTGAGCTTCCACAACTCAAACATTTTCCCATTAAACTTATCAATCTCCATTTTCGAATTGCTCGCCATTTATTTTCACTTGAAAAATTAATACCATAGATCTCCCACTGTAACAATGATTACCATAGTCCCGAGCCAAACCCTTGACCACAAAGGAGTTCCCCTAAAGCCAACAAAGCTATGATACCAAATGTATATTTTAACATTGTACAATATTTATTGCAAACATATTTTCAGTAAAAGAATAGAAAATATACAATGGAAAATACAAACATTACATAGAGATTTTTCCCCTGGAAACCCAAACCAAGAAAACCAACGTATTCTATATTCATTCATAGTGATACATTGTTTACAATACAATATACATATATGAGCCAAAAACATCCAAAAACCTAACCCAGTGAATTGGATTAGTCAACAACCCTAATTCCTTAACCAGAAATAGAAAAACATCGGAAAAAAACCATGTTCTGAAAAACCACCCAACAACAGACATGAAAAACGGGGCAACACAAAAAACAAGACAAAAATGTGACACGTTTCCTAAGGAAAAAAAAAAATCTTGGGGGCACTGCCCCCGAACCCCTGCGTGGGGGGATTTCTCCCCCCTACACCCCCTCAAACACCCCTATGTGCTTGACGTACTACAAATGATACTACTCGTGAAAATAATATAACACCTACCCAACATTTGAGTACCATAATCACAGGGGAAGAATAAGGGCTAGTATTGGGACATATAACATTAGCTTCTAGTAATTCATGAAATTTTTTCTCAATTTCATTCTTTTGGTCATAGGGATGACGATAAGGATGAACATTGGGAGGAAGAATACCTGGGATTAGAGGGATGAAACGATCATGGACTCCATAGGAAGGGGGAAGATCTTGAGGGATGGTAAAAACAACATGGTGGTGGGAAATAATAGATTGGAGGTCGGGATGCACAAAAGGTGTCTCAACAACATGAATGGAGTGGAGTTGGTCTATAATTCCATAATGAACTTTTTTGAGGAGATTTTCCATGCGATGGGAACTGGTGATCTCACGGGAGTCTACGGTGATGCCTTGGAGCATACATTTTTGTACCTCCTATTATAATTGCATGGTAAGTTCTTAAAATCCATGAGAATGGGGCCTATAGTGCATAACCATTCAACACCAATAAAAATGTCACAACCATCCATGTCTATAGAAAACATATGGGATTTCATGTGATACTGACCAATTTGGAGTCACACATTTTCACATCATCCTCCACATTTCATGGAACCACCATTGGAAATCATGATTCGAAAATTATTGATGACACTAATGTAACAATTGAATTCTTGGGCAATGTGACGATGACTAAAGTTATGGGTGTTACCATTGTCCACAAGGATGATGACTTTCCTATTTTTGATGTAACCAATTAATTTGAGTGTCTAGGGAGAAGAGAAGCGAGTGAGGGAATTAAGTGAAATCACCGGGTCAATGTCTGGTGGGTCAGAGGGTGGGGTGAGGTCAGAAGGTGGTTGTATTGGATCCACAGGAGGAACAACAACATCCTCTTTAGAAATATCCTTAGTCACAACCATAAAAATATTTTTTTCCTTACAATTGTACCCGAGAAAATATTTGTCATCACAATTATAACAAATACCCTTGAGTTGATGTTCAAATATTTCATCCCTAGTTAATTTTTGGATTTTGAGGGGAGTTGGAGGAGGGGAAAAATTGGTGGGTTTAGGGTGAGGAGGAAAGGAGGGTTTGCGGGTTTGGGAGGACACAATCTGTTGGGATTCCTTGGCTCGCTTAGTAGCTTCAAACCAAGTCCAAGGGCGTGACATGAGAACATGGGCACAAATTTCATATTTGCGGCTATTGATAAAGAATTCCCTAAAGAAAGAATATGAGATGCCCTTCATTCTGAAATCCAAGTGCTTAAATGCGGAAATAAAGTCTTCCACCATACCAGACTACCTTAACTTGGTCAAACGACCTAAATGGTGGGTGTCAGAGTCAAAGCAGTCATAAAGTTCGACCACAAACTATGTCAAAGCAAGATACCCTTGGTGTGCCTTTTTTCTCCATTGCCACCATTCCCATCATTCTGGATCCAGATGCAGGACACAATAATGAAGCTTGGCTAAATCATTAGTAACTCCATGCAATGATAAACAATGTTCCATTTGGGTGACCCATCCTATAGGATCTTATCCATCAAATATTTTCACCTCAATTCTAGGAGGGTGGAGGTCTCAGGAAAAGTGGGTAGTATGAGGGCCTTGGTAATCAGAAGAGTCATGGTCATCCTGATAAGATGGTTGTTCAGAAGAGGAAGGGTTCTAGGAATGGCCCAGGAAGTGTTCTTTGATGTGGGAATATTGTTCCTTGAGGATATCAATAGTTGAATTGATGGAGATAATGTTGGCACTGAGATTCTTGATTGTCTTCCTTTTTTTGGTGGTTGTCAGTCATCAAGTCATTGAGTTCTTGAGATTGTGTGGTAGTCATTTGAACAAAGGAGCAGGAAAATTGTATAAGGGAAACAAAAGGTGTTTGGAGGGGTGGGTGGGACTAGAGAGAAAAAGAGTTTCAAATGATAGGCACCAATGCGATCAAGGAGAAAAGGGGGATCAAAAGGGATAGGATCCAAATAAGGGTGTCGGAGATGGGTCGGGTCCACAAAACCAAAAGTTGTGTTAAAAATGATAGGTCTCACTGGAATCGGGGTGAATAGAGGAAACTAGTGGGATAGATTTGAGATAAGTGTTCCTAAATAATACTATAGCCTAAATAATAATACAGTGAAGAAATTCCCAAATGCTTAACAAGAAGAAATGTGTAGTAATTTCGCAAGTAAAATGTAGAAGGCACAATTGCATGACAATAGATATTTGTCTTTTTTGTTTTTTGTTTTCGTCCCCAGGGGTGGGATATTTAGGGTTTCTACAGACAAGGGTTTTCCTTGTGCTATAGCTCTTTGATATATGTGTGGGCTCCAATAGTAGTACTTGGCCCAATATCTCAGGGCACCAACTAAGGAGGATAGACTGTGCCCTTAGTTGTACTATCTGACTACCTAGGTACTAGAGAGTATCTTCCTGAGTGTTGTTCTCAGTGACACTATAGCAGTCAGGTGACCAATTGGTTTATCTATGGAGGGATTCAAGAGATCTAGGCCTATTCATATACAGGTGTTGACTGATGCGCTACCACTCAAAGTGGTACCGATAGGGGTTACAATGGTGGCCAATAGATGTGTGCTTAGGTACCACTTGTATTTCCTGCATGTATGACTCCTCGACTACGGGTTTATGCGCGTAATGACATATCTCTATAGATTTAAGATGTTAGAATATGTCTCTACCCTGGAAAAAATTTAACCCATAATTTTCTACTGAGGAAGGTGCTCTGATACCACTTGTATTATTCTAGATATAAAATAGTATGCATAACATAAATATTTTATCTAGAAATGGCAAAGAAGTAATGATATAATCAAAACAATACCAGAATAATAATAGAATAACACCAGAAAGAGCACTTTGATTACTGATAGAAATGTTCACTTGCCTCTTCAAAGGGGAAACCTCTAGTAAAGTAGACCTCTATTACAATAATATCCAAGACACGATTTCTCATACCCTCTACTTCTATTTATACTCTATCTATCCAAAAGAATAATCTAGAGGAAGATCCTTCTAGAAGCATAAGCTTCTATTAGGTCTTCTTACATTTGACTTATTCTTCCTTATTTCTAGGCCTTATTAATATTGGCCTTTATTACATGGAGTTATATTATTCTACCTACGTGAGGGGTTAGGGAGGTTAGGTCCCTAACAACAAGAAGGAAGATCACATGATGAAAAATTTGATGGATCCATTCAAGAGTAGTTGACCAGTCCTACAAGTTTGAATTCAATAATATCAATCATATCATGGGAACCATTATGGATTTCAGTTCATTGTTGACATCTCTAACAACTTCATTTGTCATTGTTACACATCAAAATTACTCACTTTGATAGTGTCGCAAGTGTCGTCATTACAAAGGTTGCAAGTGTCACATTTTGCTCACAAGGTCGCAAGTGTCGTATGTTGCTCACAAGTGTCGCTAGAAAGCATGTTGCCATGATGCCTATGTCGTGCCCATAACGACATGAGAAGGACACTTGAAACACCTCAAACATCTGATTTGGAAGAGGAGAAATGAGTCAACAAGCTTGCAAAACCTTTTGCCATATGAAAGCACCTAAAAAACTGAGCTTTGGAGAGGAGCGCTCCCCCTTACACTATCTCGGAGCGCCGGCGCTCCCCTTACACTGTCAGGGAGCGTTATAACGCTTCTCAGCCCTTTTGAGGGAGCGCTATAGATTTTGAGGGTGCCAACGCCCCCTAAATCCTACTAGGGAGCGCTACAATGCTCTGATGGCCCTTTTGAAGGAGCGCTACCTATTCTGGGAAGTTGTTAAACTGTCGAGATGAATGGGGGAAGCTTCTTTTCATTCTTGGAAGGCAGTTGAGCTCGAATCCCTGATCGAACCATGATCTTAGGGCAGATCCTCAACTGAAGGAGGAAAATCCTCAACCTCCCCAAGGATATCTCAAGATTATTGATCCTCTCCAAGGCTATATAAGCAAGCTTTCTAATGGTGAAAGGGAGCTGCAAATTGGAGAATGATGTCAAACTTATGATCTCATAAGTGAGGACTGGAAGAAGAGAATTACACCAAACTTATGATCTCATAAGTGGTGTTGGAGCTAATAAAATGGGGGAGAATTACATATGTGAAACTTATGATCTTGGAGGAAATCTGCAGTTAGCTAGAGAAGAGTTATCAGTGCAGCTGCTTCCATCCAGGTTGTGGATCTTTCAGACAAGGGTTAGACAAAGAGGATCTGACGAAGCTGTCGCATTCGCATCTACGATTGTAAGTACTGCTGTCGTTATTCTCATTAATATGACACGCTTGGCCTGTTTCTTTCTAGTTTGTGTCTGATGCTACATGAACTTATCATTCAGTGATA